>CAUYSK010019531.1:0-49465 GCA_963575035.1 Avahi laniger | reverse complement strand
CCTGCCCCAGCCCCTGCCCCAGCCCCTGCCCAGCCCCAGCCCCAGCCCCTGCCCAGCCCCAGCCCCTGCCCAGCCCCAGCCCCAGCCCCTGCCCAGCCCCAGCCCAGCCCCTGTCCCCAACCCAGCCCCGCCCTGGGCAGCCACTGATCTGCTCTCTACTCTTCTAGTGTTGCTATTTCTAGAAGTTTCACATGAAAGGAATTATAAAGGGGTCAAAGTTTCGTCAGCTCAGTGTGTTGGAGGTTCAGGCGCGTCTTGTTTATCAGTTTGTCGGCGTTGGCTCCTTGTTGGAGCTGCTGCTGTTTGTGCATGACACGTCCGCCTCACCAGCGTGGGGACGTTGGACTTGTTTCCAGTTCTTGGCTGCTGGGAACGTCTAGGTACAGATCTTTGTGTGGACACTTTCATTCTCCTTGCATAGCTAGCTAGCCAGGAATGGGATGGCTAGGGCATGTGGAGAGTGTATAATTTACTTTTTGAGGAACTGCCAAACTGTTTTCCAAAGTGGCTGTAACATTTTGCATCCCCCCAGCGAAGCACGAGAATTCCACTTCCCACGTTGCTGTCAGCGCTTGACACAGTTATCTTTCCTTTTTTTTTTTTCAAGATTGAAAACTTGCTATTTATTTGACAAAAAATTTTTGAATTTAATAAAGAAATGGTAATAACTGGTACATACATTAATTCAAAAATATCTTCAATAAGCACCAAATACTAGAATAGTTCCCAGTTTTTTCACTGAGAACTCCTTCGAAAGCATGCCTATAACCCAATCAGTTTATTTAGGTTTTTAATCAAGAAATCTAAAGCTGCCAATCAGAGTTTCTAATTACCATGAATTGACCAGTTTAACAGCCTCGAGGTCATATAACGTGAGCTTTTAAAAGCTTTGTTTGGCTGGGCATTGGGGTGGTGCTTGTGTTCCCAGCTCCTGGGGAGGCTGAGACAGGAGGATCACTTGAGCCCAACCCAGGAATTGAGGCTGCAGTGAACTGTGATGATGCGACACCACTGCCCTCCAGCCCGGCAATAGATTGGGACCTTGTCTTAAAAAAAGAAGGAAAAAAAGCCCTTGTTTCACCTGTACATTCTAATTGAGGGTTTCCTTGGTCTCAGGCTGGTAATCCCAGCTCCATGTGCCAGATGCAGATAGCATGCATACACACAGAAACAAGTACTAGGTGGCGTGTGTAAAGGAGATCATGTATGGGCCCTGTATGTGTCAGGGCAGTGATGCCTAAACCAAGGGGCAGAGAGACAGAAAGGTCACTAACCCCCAAGGGAGAAGCAAGCAAGGGCTCGGTAGAGGGAGAAGTCCTGAGCCTGGGGACACAGCAGAAAGGGCACTGGGAGGCCTCAGGGACCAGGTGGCCTCCAGGCCAGACCAGGACCGTGAGGGGGCGTCAGTGTGTGTGAGCAGGGCCTTCAGGGCTGGAGAAGATGAAGGGACCCAAGACACTGAGCCACAGAAGTGCTGCCTGTTCAGAAGACAGTGAGGCCTGTGTTTTGGGTAAAGGAGTATAATTTAATAAGAGACTGTATGAAATTCAGGAAAACCTCACCCAACAAGAGCCAGAAACACCAGTGCTCTTTGTGGAAGTTAAGGAGCCAAGCATCACCCTGCAGCCCCCTCTGCACCCCAAGACCCCGGTCCCCTGGAACCAAATCCATTGGCAACAGTCATCCTTCGTGGAAAACATCTCCCCTCCCAAAATGTAAACAAAAATGACAAAAGCAAAAACTCAGACTGAGAGGCAGCCAGACTGGTGTCCATGCCTCGTACTTTACCTGCGCCACCGTCTGGCATTGGGACCGTCTGCCCCGTCGCGCACACCGCCTCGTTACTGCAGAACAACAAATTTAGCATGTCACTGCTCCCACCACAGCCCTCCCCATCAAAAAAAGTAAATAAGTACAACACAAAATAGAAACTTACCCCAAATAGAAGCCAGCGATAGCCTAGGGACCTACTGCAGTATTACTGCGCTAACCCAGGGTATTTTCATCCTCTTCCCCATGCTTACAGAACACCCTCATTCCGAGAGCTCTGAGACATTGTAAACGTCGTTGCTCGATTCCTTTTCCCAGGTAGTCCAGCGTGGACACGGCAGATTTACCTGTTCTGCACTACCGTCGTGGGGCGTTAGCACAAAGGCCCACGAGCAAGGTCCTTACCCCCTTTCTCAGACCTTTAACATTTCTCCCTCCGATCACACAGCCAGCCTAACGACCGGAAACCCTCAGGGAGATGGAAAGTCGTACATCAATTAAAAGAGCAAAAGAATATAAAAAAAGAATTTATAAGTATCATCACACTTACAATCTAACTTTGCTAAAGACAGAAAAATTTACTTGGTTTACCCAAGCTACAGGCATTTTATAAGGTATTCAGGAAATTAGACAGCATATAAAAATAGTGGAAAAATTTTAGGTACTAGCATAAAACTAAAATCAGCTTATTCTCTGGCAAAAAGGTTCTCCAGATGCCACGTCCGTGAGAAATGTTTGGCAAATGGTCCGTCCAGGCCACCTCTTGCCCAGCCCACCCTCCCTGAGGTCGGCTTCTGAGGCGCAGGGACGATGGCTGCCGCTGTTCTGCGCAGGCCAGGGAGCCCTGCGGGTGCCGCTGGCTGTTTGTGCTGCAGCCGACGATGTCCCAGCACCTGCTGCCAGGACCTCAGCCTTGTCACGTGCTTCAGGGCCAGCGCGTCCTTCCATAGGAACTTGTTCCTTAGCTCTGAGACAGCCTCCTCGATAACTTGCTCTGGTTTCTGCACAGATAATTGCAGTTGTTTTTGTAGGAATAAACATTCTGTCTGTCTTGCAATATCTAGAAGTTTCTGGATACGCTGATCAACACCAGTTCAAATTTTGTCCTGATCAGTGCCATTGACGTAGTCCTGACTCACAGAGAAGCAGAGCAAGTACAAAGTACCGTTAGAAGGTCTCGGAGCGCCTGGCGCGGCCTGCAGAAGTGAAGCGTGGCCCAGGAGGCCCCAGTGGCTGCCCAGAAGACACACCACCTGGCGCAGCTGCCCCATCTGGAACGGTGTGTGGTGTGTGGTGCCACCTCCTCGAGGTTTTAATTCCCACCCCTGCTGACCAGACAAGACAACATTTTTAACAGCTAAGCCCAGTGAGGTGCCGTAGCCAGCCAGGGAAATGGCCTGGCATGTGGTCCCCAAGGAGGGATGGTCACACTCATGGCGCCGCTGCCCTCCCATGCTTCAGAGCAGGGCACATGTAGGTGGCAGGATGTTGCTGGGCTGGGCATGCTGTAGGCATGAGGAGCAGGACACTTCCTCATCCTCCCTTGGG
Organism: Avahi laniger; assembly: GCA_963575035.1. Classification (NCBI taxonomy): domain Eukaryota; kingdom Metazoa; phylum Chordata; class Mammalia; order Primates; family Indriidae; genus Avahi; species Avahi laniger. The sequence goes on along the minus strand of CAUYSK010019531.1, from coordinate 46,147 downwards.
ACGTCATAACACACGGGGCGAGAGGACAGAAGAGGTCATGACCTAACTGTCCTCTGGGAGAATTTGGCTGCTGCCACTCTGACCTCTTCCCCAGTAAGCAGCGTCTGCCATCGGGCAGGCCGGAGGGATGCCTGCTATCTCAGTTGCCGGGCAAGGGTGTCTTTGTAAGAGAGGCTCTGCCAGGGGCTTAGACTCAGATCTCCTATGGTGCGACCCCTGACCCTACCTTGTCGTGGACCCCACCCCAGTGGGAGAAGCCTGCATATCCCTGCCACGTGACAGCACTGTCTGTGTGACGGGCTGCCCGAAAGCACACTTTTCCCGTGGCCTGCAGCACTCAGCAGGGGCCGCTCCCTGGCACACGGTCCGTGTGGGGCAGCCCATTGCCCGCAGGGGCCACGGGCAAAGCCTACACGTGCGCTGGCTGCATTTCCCCACCTTGCAAAGCAGCCACCTTGTGCTAATGTGGCATAGCCACCGTCCACAGGGACAGGATAGGGCAGCCCCAGAGCATGCGCGAGGGGGGTTATTAGGTTAAAAAGGGTGGGGAACATGAGACTAAAGTGACTTCTCTTTTATATTTAGTTGTTAAGGATGAGAATATAAAATATTTAAAACTTTGTCTTCAGAGCTTGAAACTTAAAGTCATTTTACAATTGTGGGAGGGGTTGGATTTGAAAATTAATTTGCTTTCGTTTACTTTTGAATATTATGTGTTTCTTTAGCTTTATACAAACAGCAGATTGGAACTGAGTGTTTAAATGAGCAAGACTTTGGCCTTTCTGAAAATCCACGAGGCTGGAGTGTTTTTCTTGTGTGTGAGATGTTTAGGAACAAGATGAACATATAAACGTGCTCGCCAGCTCTCCACGTGTGGGGGCTTGTTGATTGATCACTGGGGCTGCATGTGTCAGGAATGGGGCCAGCGCTAGGTTAGGAGGTTGATGTTTTCATTCTATTTAAAGATACTGGGGCCGGGTGCGGTGGCTCACACCTGTAATCCTAGCACTTTGGGAGGCTGAGGCTGGAGGATTGCTCGAGCCCAGGAGTTTGAGACCAGACTGGGCAACACAAGAAGACCCTGTCTCTACAGAAAATGAAAACAAAAAATAATAATGAGATATTTAGGAATAATTTTATTAGTGTACTTTAAAAAAAATTTTTTTTTTTAAGAGACAACGTCTTCTTCTGTCACCCAGGCTGGAGTGCAGTGGCACATCATGGCTCACTGCAGGCTGCAGTGGTCCTCCTGCCTCAGCCTCCCAAAGTGCTGGGACTGCAGGCGCGAGCTGGTCAAGGCCCTGTGATGGTGCGAGGTGTGGCTTGATGTGCGTTTCCCTGATGATGAGTGGTGCTGGGCACCTTTCCGTGTGACACTGGCCCACCTGCATGTCTTTGTTGGAGAAATGTCTGTTGAAGCCCTTTGCCCATTTTTGAATTGGGTTGTTTGTTTTTTTGCCGTTGAGTTTTAGAGTTCTCTGTATGTTCTGGTTACTAACCCTTATCAGATATGTGATTTGTGGGTTGTCTTTTCACTGTTGATAGTGCCCTTTGTTGCGAAACAGCTTTAAATTGTAAGTCCAGTTTATTTTTTCTTTTGTTGCCTGTGCTTTTGGTGGCACGTCCAAGAAACCACCGAAGACACCTTATTTTGCGTGTGTTTACTCAGATGTAGCTTGAGGACGAGTAGCACGTTAGTTAATTTTGTGTTCCTCAGATTCTAAGTAGAGAAGGCAATGAATACAAAAAACTTTGTGTATTTTTGCCTCTTTTTTTGAATTCTATCCCACGCACTGTATACAAAAATCGTTAAAAGGACGGTTTATACAGGCAAGGAACATATGAAATCAGTTTTGTTAAAATAGCCAATGTGAGCCTTAAATTGTGTTAACATGTAAGGTCCAGACAGAAATTGATTAAAAAATGTTTTATGCCTTCAGAAGATGTTGCCAGCGGGTCGGATGTTCTGAGTTGTGGTGGCTGACGGCCACGCGCCAGAGCATTCTGCCTGAGGCCCTGTGACTTCACTGACAGGGCCGCTGTGGGTGTGAGGATGCTCTGCGTAGGCGCCCAGCACAGGGCAGTGGACGCACTGCGGTTATACCACGAGTGCCGGTCAGACTCTGGCCCTGGCTAGGGTGGCCTGCCTGGGACCGTCTTTGTCTCTTGAGCCTTTGAGCGAGCCCGTGAGCACCCCTGCTGCAGGGCTGTGAAGCCCGAGTCCTGGCCATGCGGAACCACCCCAGTGGCCTTTGTGTTGACCACAGACCCACGTGCATCCAGGTATTGCATTGACTCTGGGACATGTTCTCTTTTAAGAAAGTTGGCTAACAGGAAGGAAGCCCCCAGCTTTATTTTTTGTTAAATCACCTGGACATTTCGAGCCCACACGGGTGGAGGCAGGAGTGTAAGGCACCTTCCCCGTGTCGCGCCGGCCTGCTCTGTCTGCCCCAACCCACCCAGGGTGTTCTGGAACATGTTCCAGATGTCACAACGTTTCACTTTTGAATGTTTTAGGATGTGTGGTGTTACTTTTGAAAGGCTTAACTAGTTATCCCTATCCATACAAGTTTGTTTCTCATTTGTTTACAGTGAGAGACAAGTAGCCAGATATCAAACTCCTTTAAAACTAATAAATTTACTTAAGGTAGGTTTTCTTAATAGGGAAAATTTAAGAAATCTGTCTACTTAGAGAAGCAATCAGTAAAATTTCAGTGCAAAGATAGTCCACCTGCAAATCAGTAAAATCTGCGGAGGCCAACACAGGTTTTAAAATAATGATAGCTTGAAGGCAGTGGTAGTAGATACTAATACTTGAAAATACCTCAAAGCAGTTCCGTTGGATTTTGTTTAAATTTCAGCATTTAACTATCACCGAAAATTCATTGAGTTAATACCAAAAAGTTGTTTTTTTTTTTAAGACAGAGTCTCGCTTTGTCATCCAGGCTAGAGTGCAGTGGCATCCTCACAGCTCTCTGCAGCCTCACACTCCTGGGCTCAAGCTATCCTCCTGCCTCAGCCTCCCTAGTAGCTGGAACTATAGGTGTGCACCACCATGCCTGGCTAAGTTTTCTATTTTTAGTAGAGATGGGGTCTCACTCTTGCTCAGGCTGGTCTCAAACTCCTAACCTTAAGCAATCCTCCCGCCTCAGCCTCCCAGAGTGCTAGGATTACAGCGTGAGCCACCGCGCCCGACCATTTTTTCACATTTTAACATCTGTGACATCAGTAAGCTCAGGAGTCAGTGAAGTGTGGTGCTTGGCCGCCGGTGCTGTGGTCACGCATTGGTCCAGACACAGCTGAGCTCCGTTTACAAAGTCCTGTTGTGTTTTTGTAACGGTCTGTCGTGGAAGTTGGGGCTCAGAGTGGTGAAGGAACCTGCCTGAGATCACAGGACAAGCAAGCAGCTGAGCCCTCAGACTGAGTCCCACCCTCATCACGACGCACTTGTGGTTTGGGGTGAGGTTCCCCACCCTCTCTCCTTTGATCTGCACAAGCCAGGGAGATTGGTGTCGCTGTTATCCTCTTATCTTACAGCTCAGAAAATTAAAGTTCAGCTTAACATTTTGAAACTGTTGGAATCAAAAAACAAGTCTAGCCCAGTAGTGAAACCGGCACTTTGAAGACTGTCAGTCTGGGTCCTTTCAGGAGAGAAAACCCTCACCGTGGGCTAAAGAGGGGCCTTTGTCGTCAGTAATTATTAAGCTCTGGTAAAAGAATGACTCTAAAATAGGAGGAGACTGTATACAGTGCCTGAGGTAGGACAGATTTGGAGGGGCCCCTCGCCAGGGCTGGAGCTTGACCTGCATGGAGTGCGGGGGCTCGGGCCCCAGAGCAGAGCAGTTTGCCGGCGTGGCCAGGCGCGTGCAGACCCTCGGGGGAGTAGCAACGGCGGGCGGCAGGGAACCTTGTACCCTGGCAAACCACGTGGTGGCTGCAGAGGGAACCTGGGTGCTGGTGTGGGCAGCAGGCCCTCTGGGGCTGGGGTGGTGTTGCGAGGGTCACGGGAAGGTCACCGCCCAGCTAAGGCATTGGGACTGGCCCTGTTTCCAGCTGTGTCCCTCTAGTGCCCTCTGCGGAGCAGGCGGGAAGGAGGGTGACACGAGGGGCTCCGCCCAGGGCCAGAGCGCAGGGAGGATGTGTTTGGGGCTGGAAGGCAAAAGGTCCACGTCTCGGTGAATTCTGGAGTCAGGACATGTGATGTGCCGTCATTCTGGGAAATGTGGGGACATGTTTTTGTTCTGAACAAGCCTGCAAGGTTGGCCATCGCTTGTTCTTGGAGGTTGAGTACGTCCATCTTTCCCAGGAAGTGGGGCCAGAGCGGCCGAGCATTGCTTGTGTTCTCTTGCCAGGCCCGGTCCCTTTAGGCCACACGCACCCTTCATGCTGTGGCCGCAGTGTCTCGATGAGACCCAGCCCATCACAAGGCCACCTTTCATCCTGTCATGCTGGCTCACACCTGTGATCCCAGCGCTTTGGGAGGCCGAGATGGGAGGATTGCTTGAGCCCAGAAGTTTGAGACTAGCCTGGGCAACATAGTGAGACCACGTCTCTACAAAAAAATAGAAAAATTAGCCAGGCATGGTATTGCACACCTGTTGTCTCAACTACTGGGGAGGCTGAGGTGGGAGGATTGCTTGAGCCCAGGAGGTGGTGGGTACAGTAAGCTATGATTGTGCCACTGCATTCCAGCCTGGGAGACCCCGTCTCTTTAAAAAAAAACCAAAGCCTCTTTTCCTGTCTTCCCCCGTAGTCTGCCTGTCCTTCTTAGGTGAAAAAAGAACTTTTGATATTTAAAACAGCAATACTGAATGGTCCTTTTTTTTCAAAACGGTACTTTAGGCTGGGCATGGTGGCTCATGCCGGTAATCCTAGCATTCTGGGAGGCTGAGACGGGAGGATCGCTCAAGGTCAGAAGTTCAAGACCAGCCTGAGCAAGAGTGAGACCCTGTCTCTACTAAAAAAAAATAGGAAGAAATTATTTGGACAGCTAAAAATATATAGAAAAAATTAGTTGGGCATGGTGGTGCATGCCTGTAGTCCTAGCTACTCAGGAGGCTGAGGCAGAAGGATCGCTTGAGCCCCAGGAGTTTGAGGTTGCTGTGAGCTAGGCTGATGCCACGGCACTCTAGCCCGGGCAACAGAGTGAGACTCTGTCTCGAAAAACAACAAGAACAACAACAAAAAATGGTACTTTGAGTTGCTGTTATAGGAGTGGTCCTTTTATTAAGTGGAATCTTATTCTGCCAGTTACACATTTTAAATCTGCCTTGCAGTGATCGCTGGTGAAGTGCCCACACATGCTGTGATCAGGTAAAGGAAAGAAGTCCTTCCTGGGCATGTGTGAGGTCTCGTTTTTATGACTAGGTGATTCGTCCTAAGCTGTTGTGAAATGGAAGGTAGTTCAGAGTGTGTTCATCTGCCTGAATTAGTACCTTACTTAAAAGATTAAATGATGGTTTAGGGCAGGGCTCGCACATCCCATTGCTGTAGGTCCTTTGGGGGCTTGTGGCCGGACCAAGGCCTGAGGAGGGCCTCGCCTGGAGGGGCAGCCCTCTTGCTGCCAGGTATTCTGGCTTCTGTTTTTAAAAGGGAAGCCAAACATTTGGATTCTAATGTGCACCACCGGTTCAGGAGCATCATTCGTGCTCAGCACAGTGTCCGCGGCGCACCTGCCTCGCAGCCGCGGCCTCTGCTGAAGGTTCGTCAGGCGCTTCCTCTTTCCTGCTGCTGAGTTCTGTGTTCCCCTCGCCTCACCCACCTGGAGTAAAACCTTTCCCTGCTTTTTCTTTAGGTGACAAGGCTCTTGATGGCTATAGCAAAAAAAAGTATGTCTGCAAGTTGCTCTTCATCTTCCTCCTTGGTCATGACATCGACTTTGGACACATGGAGGCTGTGAACCTGCTGAGCTCAAACAGATACACGGAAAAGCAGATTGTGAGTACCCCGGAGGTGCTTGGGATGGTGGCGTGAGCCTGACGGTGTCGACACGTGCTGGCCTAGATGCCGCTGCCTCTCCTCCACGTCTGGCACGAGCCACATGGGTCTGGTGCAGCTGGCAATGTGTGTCAGCCCCAACTTAGCACCTGGGCAGACACCTGGGCCCTGCTGGTGGGGATGCGCTTCCAGAAGCAGTAACGCTGGGGGCCTCTGCCGAGTAAGGCTCTTCTCTGGATGCTCTCTGTGTGGCTGCGCTTCTGACCAGCCTGGGAATCTCCCTGTTGGTGTCCACTGGGGCTGTGGGCGTCCAGGTGATCAGTGCTCCACTGTGTCCTGCTGGCCAGCTGTGGGAGCGCAGGGAGGCACCCCCTGCCCACCGTGCCACCTTGCTGTGCTGTGACGGCCAGATTCGTCCTCGGCCCCTCGCAGTCTTGTTTCTGAAGCACGCGCTGAATCTGCACACCGAGGGCTGTGCCCTCTGCCTCCCCAGCCCTCTTGCAGACCAGATGTGCGGTCCTAGGTGGCCTCCCCCGCCTCAGGCTTCACGGTTTTAGCTCTGCATTGTCTTGTAGGAACGCTATTTTTATATATTTTCCTCAGTGTTATAAAGTAACATTTTCCTCTGTTTGTCAAAAAATTTAACTTAGGAATTAAGATAGTCCAGATGTCTAAGGATTTTTGTTGAGTGTTGGTCTTTATTCGACAAGAGCATACGGAGTGTCTACTGCAGGTCAGGCAGTGTGCGGGGGGCCCTCGAGGACTCAGGACCAAAAGCAAACAGGGCCTGGCCCTTTTCTGTGGGGACTCAGGCGCTACATGGCCCCATGAGAAGGATCGCAGCTGTGGCCAGCGCCCTGGACAGGACCTTGGGGAGGTGGCAGACGCGCCGAGTGAGGCTGAGGGTGGGAGGAGCGCGGTTAGCAGACCGGGAGCGCCCAGGAGAGCCCTGGCGCAAAGGTGCAGAGCCGAAAGGACAGTGAGAGCTGCAGGGGGGCCTTCCTCCTGGAGCCACAGGAAGCTGGGTACGCCTTTGATCTGGGTGGTGAGTGATCATTCACTGTGTCCTCCTAGCCAGGGAAGCCGTGACCCACGTGCATGGCTGTGGGGAGGTGGTGCTGACACAGGCTTGGGTTTAGCTTGGTGGTGGGGGTAACACGGGACACGGCAGATTCAGGAGGGGAGGCAGCAGTCAGCGGGGTTCTGGAGGTCAGTGCAGTTGAAACCAGGCTTTCAGTGAAGTTGTTCCTTCCCACCCCGACTTGAGGGGAGTGTGACATCCGGGAACACTCAGCCGCAGGGCTTACAGACGAGTGAGCGGGATGCGGGGGAGGCCCGAGGGGTCTGGTTCCCATTGCCATCTGGCTAACGGCATGCTGGGCAGGTTTGCCCCATTGCAAAGTTGTTCCATGGCAGGATCGGGAGCCCAGACCTCCTGCAGTTCTGCACTAGAACTGTGCTCTACTCGAGGTGAATACAGCCGTCTGTGCCACGCCCCTCTCCGCGGTGCACGGGGCAGGGGCTTGCTGAAGGCTCAGCATCCAGGCATTGTTTTGTGCCAGGTTTCTAGGCCATGGCTGGAGTGATTGTCGTGAGCATTTCTGTTGTCTTGTCTTCCCTGAACACAGGGCTACCTCTTCATCTCTGTACTGGTGAACTCGAACAGCGAGCTGATCCGCCTGATCAACAACGCCATCAAGAACGACCTGGCCAGCCGGAACCCCACCTTCATGGGCCTGGCCCTGCACTGCATCGCCAACGTGGGCAGCCGGGAGATGGCCGAGGCCTTTGCTGGGGAGGTCCCTAAAATCCTCGTAGCTGGGTATGTATCCGACCTCTCATGTTAATACATCAAACGTGTACCTCTTTGATCTGTACGATGTTGTACTCTCTCCCCATCTTACCTAGTGGAGATGTGATATAGCTTAAGGTTGTACCAGGAATTACAAGTTTAGATTTTAGATGAAGTCTAGTCAGACTCATCCTCGCCAGCACCGTGGAGATTTAAAAAGAGGTCAAGGAAGAAAGCCCAGCCCTGCCCAGGCCCTGCCAACCACAGCTACGCTGAGAAAGGGCTCCAGCCTCACTGGGCACTGAGGGAATGGCGCTCTGCGTCTTGCTCTGTCACAAAAGCCTCACTGAGGCCAGGCGTGGTGGCTCACGCCTGTAATCCTAGCACTCTGGGAGGCCGAGGCAGGTGGATCGCTCAAGGTCAGAAGTTTGAGACCAGACTGAGCAAGAGTGAGACCCCATCTCTACCAAAAATAGAAAGAAATTAATTGGACAGCTAAAAATATATAGAAAAAATTAGCTGGGCATGGTGGCACGTGCCTGTAGTCCCAGCTACTTGGGAGGCTGAGACAGAAGGATCACTTGAGCCCAGGAGTTTGAGGTTGCTGTGAGGTAGGCTGATGCCACGGCACTCTAGCCCGGGCGACATAGTGAGACTCTGTCTCAAAAAAAAAAAAAAAAAAGCCTCACCGATGAAGAGGCCAAGCAGCAGACTCTGGAGAGTTCTAGGCTGAGTGACCCCCCCATTTGGAGAGGGGCCGGGTGGGGCTGAGCCACCAGCTCTGGAAGAGTTTAGAGCAGCCTGGGCTATCCCGCAGCCTCACTGCCTGCCCTTTTGGGACACGTGGCCAAGTCGGACAACAGCCCACAGCCCGCGTGGCGATGTCAGAAACGTGGAAGCATTCAGTGGAGTGGCAGGGAGTGCTGTGGCCGAGCAGAGTGGGTGGCAGTGCCCTAGTCCTTCTCCCCTTGCGTTCTTGCCTGGAAGCGTCTCTGTGGACATCCGTGTGGGAGTGGTAGCCAGCAACCCTCCCTTGTTAGTTGGCTTTCGTGGCTGCGAGCGTGGAACCAAACTGGCTACTCTGAGCTGATGGGTCTGTTGAAGGACGACCAGGTGTCGCACAGTCCTGGCAGTGCCCCGGAGTCGGCTGGTGATGATGACCCAGCTGTGCCCTGCACAGACCCCTGCGTGGCCTCGACTGCCCACTAGAGTGGACACCTGGTTCCTACCATGGGCTGATCTGAGGATGGGGTGGGAACCGGCAGAGGGACACCGTCTTCCCCAGGGGTGTTTGCATCCAAAAGAAGTTTTCACTCAAAGTAATTTTTCTTCGCAGTAGTGTGTGGGGGGAGGTCGAGGGGTTTCTCAGGCTGGTTTGGCCTCACTGAGGAATACAGATGCTAAAAGGCGAGGGTTGAGTGGAAAGATGCCCCCAAACCCCTCCTTCCTTCCCGTGGAGCAGCTATTCCCTGTGATTGCATGAAGTGCTGGTTCTTCTCCAGGTGTGTTTTGACTGCTGCTGAGAGTTTCTGGCCGACTTGTTGCCATCCTAGCTGCTTAGCAGCTCTGGCTGGAGCAGGGAAGGGGAGGAAATACTGCATGTCTGTGCCCTGCACAGGCCTGCTGGACGCCAAGCAGCCCGAGGAGCCTCCCCGCGGCCTTAGTTCCACCCTGCCCAGGTGCTCTCAGGGAGAGCAGGGAACCTCCGGCCCCTGGGCGCTGGCTCCCTGGCCCAGAAGTCGTCCCTTTTGAGATGGACCAGGGCTGTTACACAGTGTGATTGAGGGTCTGAGTGACACTTGGGAGGTGTCTGTGGCCACTGGGAGTAGGTATAATGGGTTTTTCTTACAGCTCCCGTTTGTTACTCTCGGGATCGCATCGGGCTTAGCGCTGGTGCCCTCCACGCCGAGGTGCTCCCGGGCCTCCCACCTCTGCTCGCTTAGGGTGAAGGGAAGTCGGGGTGGGACAGGTAGGGGTCCCGCCAGTCATTTCGGAGGCAAGAGAGGAAATCACCAAAGGGATGAGGAGCTCCACAGTAGCGAGGCCCTCCGACACTTTTCTGTTGTGGTTGTGAATTATTAAGTGAACTGTAAGACAAATCCTGTAGTTCAAACAGTTAACGAGGAACATTAGTTGAATGTGGCCAGCCCACATAGCCAGTGTTGTGGGAGAAATGTCACAGTTGCTGTCCTTGGAGGTGGGACTGCTGACGGCGCAACCTTCTGCGGCAGGACTCTGCCACCTGCCACGAGCTCTGGCGTTGCCCTTCAGAGCAGACCCTTGGCGGGACAAGGGGCGTGAATGGTGTCCCGGCCTTCCTGACTGCCACGGCAGACCTGCCCAGGCCCCGGACTGCTGGTGACTGTGATGTCTCTGCAGCTGTCCTGCACTTGGCTCGTTGGGGCCACACGGGGCCACTGGTCTTCCTGAGTGAGGCCGTTCTGTCTTTCAGAGACACCATGGACAGCGTGAAGCAGAGCGCCGCCCTGTGCTTGCTGCGCTTGTACAGGACGTCTCCTGATCTCGTTCCCATGGGTGACTGGACGTCCCGGGTGGTTCACCTCCTCAACGACCAGCACTTGGTGAGTGTTCTTGAATTCGACTCTACCCTTACCCATGACCTTTTTGAAATAGCTGTTGTGAAAGCAACCAGTGTGATCTCGGGGTGCCAAGGAGAGGCTTGCACAGGCACTGTTGTAGCTGCCCATTTGGGATGTGAGTGTGTCGGGTGTGCAAACGCCTGTGCAGAGGGTGAGGGGTCTCCCTTCCTGGGGTGGGGGCACGATACCATCTCTGGCTCACCCTGTGACTAGGCGTTTGCTCAAGCCCCCCTGCATGGGCCTGGTTAAGGGCAGAGGCGCTACATGTGTGCGTAGCACTGAGGACCGCGTCTCCTGGAGACAGCCTGGCCAGGCAGGCGGCTCCCACCTGGTGTCCTTGTCTCTGCCTGGTTCGGGGCAGTGGTGGGGAGGCCTATGGTCCCCACCCGGACTCCACCTGCAGCCTCGCCGGCCTCCGTGACTGCTGCATGGGCTGGGCCCGGTGGCTACCCCGCCTCACAGACGAGGGGTGGAGGGTCAGGTGACTCACTCCAGGGGGGCTGCGTGAGGGCGTGGAGCACAGTCGCTCCCTGCGCCTGGCAGGGGCAGATGTGGGGCAGAGTGGCCGTGTCCTGCCTGGTTCCGTCATGTCAGTGAGAGAATCAAAGTGACACAGATACTTCACTGTGAAGTTGACAGGCGTGAGCATGTTAGCTGGCCACTGTGTTCTTCCCGGAAGAGAGAGCTGCCTCGAAGAGGGAATGGAAAGTGAACAGTCATCACACGTGGTTTCAGGGCAGGTGTAGGGGCTGCACCAGGTGCTTTGCTGTGACCCCATGGCTGCCTGCGCTTCCCCCGTGTCCTCCCCCCGTCCAGGGGACCTGCAGGTCGTGTTGAGGGTGAGGCCGAGGGGCCGGAGGAGGAGGAAGAGCTGAGGATGTTGCTCTCACTGGGGGCTGTCCAGGCTCAGGCCCGGTGGTCGGAGGCGTCGTGCCACCACGCGGCTCTGGAAGGCAGTTGGCCTTTGCCATCTTGCAGATGAGGGTATCGAGACTCAGAAAGGGCAAAGAGCTTCTCGCAGACCCAGGCTCGAGCCAGGAGTTCATGGAGGGCTGTTGCAGACCCAGTGCCGCGGGAAGTGCAGGGCGTGCGGCCTGGGAGCGGCAGGTGGGCCTGGTGGGCGAGGTGGTCCCGTGCTCCTGCCCAACAGGGCAGTGCAGGCTGGGCTGCTGGAGGGTCAGAACTTCCCGCTTCCCTCAGTACTTTCTGCAGACAGGACGTGAATGTCCCGTGGGATTCTGGCAGATACAAGGGCGCTCCCTTGGCCACAGGGCTGCACCTCAGGGCCACAGGGCGCCTCTCCTTGGACACTGTGATCCGTGACCCCAGCTACTTGGTTTGGTTTTGCATTTTCACGTGTGCAGCTTTGTTTTTCCAGGTGCCTTGGTTGACATATTCTTGGTCCTAGGTGAGGGAACCACAGGCTAAAGCCGATGAGTCGAGGGGCGCCAATGCCAGACCCAGGAAGGCCCCTCTGCTGCAGGCACTCGCCCAATCTCAGCTCTTCCCAGTGCCTGCTCTCGCATCTCTCAGGCTGCTGTGCCCAGCGTGGCCGTGGCTTTTGTAGCACTCCTTCTGGCTGTGACGCTGGGGAAGGCCTGAGACTTGGCTTCTTTGGTCATAAGACAGGAACCCTGGAAGGGTGTCAGTTGCCCACGCGTGCCTCTCAGGGAGTGGGGCAGGGAGGCGCGGAAGTCCCGTGTGTTGAGTGCGGTGTGCTGCGCTGGGGGGCGGGGAGTGACACGGCCTGAGCTCCACGCTGGGTGCTGTGCTGGGCCAGGTGGTCCTGGGCCCTGAGGGAGGTGTCGTGCTGAGACAGGGCCCCGCGCAGGTTCCTGCAGGTCGGCTGTCGGCTTGCCACTCGGTCGATTCCACGGGCGCGTCTTCCTGGTGGAGCAGACCTCTGTCCAAGCACTCCAGAGCCCAGGTTCCGTCTGCCCTGCTGGAATCTATGTATTGTAAACACGTAGTTTTTTTCAGTTCTCCATGGACATGGGAAAACCTGTCAACACTCATTGTGCCGGCTGGGAAACATACAAGAAGACCAGTAGACCCGTTTCTGTAACGCAGCTTTTACGTTTGCATGAGGAAGCTGAGGAGGCAGTGCACACGGCCCTCTGGGAGAGCGCTGTGTGGCGCCTGGCTTGGCCGCTTTGCCCACGCACACCGTGGAAGCCCTGCGCCCGCTCCCCAGCAGGCCCAGTTAAATAAATGATTCCAGTAGACAATTCCTGAGCTAACTGCTCACAGCTTCAGAGTCAATAAGTGTTACTCATTTTGTCTTTTTTTTTTTTTTTGAGATGGAATCTCGCTCTGTCGCCCGGGCTGGCTCACAGCAACCTCAAACTCCTGGGCTCAAGGGATCCTCCTGCCTCAACCTCCTGAGTAGCTGGGGCTACAGCTGCGCACCACCTCACCCAGCTAATTTTTTGTTTCCAGTTTTAGTTGCCCAGCAGATTTTTCCTGTTTTTAGTAGAGACGGGTCTTGCTCTTGCTCAGGCTGGTCTCGAACTCCTGACCTCAGATGATCCTCCTGCCTCAGCCTCCCAGAGTGCTGGGATTATAGGCTTGAGCCACCGGACCCGGCCTGTGTTTTTGTTAATATTTGTGAGACAACTTTTTAAAATTTATATTTCCCTGAATGAAGATGCGAGCCCAAAACTTCTTCACTTAACCCAGGTCTTTCAAGGGGTATGAGTTACTGTGAATGACAAGTTTGTCTCGGGATCCTAGCAGGCTCTTCCGTGCTTCCTGGAAGGTGATGGTGGCCCTGGGATCTGAATCTGTTCCCGCAAGGCCAGATGGAATGCGGGAGAGGGCGGGTGCCTGTGGCCCTCGTCCAGCCTGTGGTGGGCCAGGGACGGGGTGACGGAGACATGGCTATGACTTTTCCAAAAGGAGAACAGACTTTTCAGTAGCCGTTTCCTGCAGCTACCTCTGGTTGTGGAGAGTCGGCTGGATTTGGAGGAATTATAACCATGCTGCCTCCCTTTACAGTTAGCTGGGAGAATTTAAGTCAGAGGTGCAGGTGACCAGACCTGAGGGGCAGTAGCGTAGGTGAAGCATGCAGCTCGAGCTGCCCCCAGTGCCCCCGCCGCCCCTGCCTTCACTGTGGCTGAACGCGGCTAGATTTCCAGATTTTCAGAGAGGACCTGTCCTGGAAAGCAGCATGGAGCCGTCAGAGTGGATTTGATGGCTGAGGGCTGAGGTGGCCTGTGGGCCGCCAGTTTGTTGCTCTTAAAGTTTTATTTGGAAAATGTGTTTAAGATGAGTGGTCCCCCAACTTCAAGTATTTTGACTGAAATCCAAGCGTCTGTTGTACATGTGTGTTCTTCCTCCAGGGTGTGGTAACTGCCGCCACGAGTCTGATCACCACACTGGCACAGAAGAACCCCGAAGAGTTCAAAACGTCCGTTTCCTTGGCTGTCTCTAGATTAAGCAGAGTAAGTGCTGTGGGGGGCAGAAGTCAGTGTGGGTTTTTGTCCTAGTAATTTAATTTGTATATTAGTTTTGGAATGTAAGGTATTTGGACCAGTTCAAAATCTAAGAATGGAAACTGTCCTCGTTAGTGCCTGGCTTTTCTTCCAACCTTTTTGGTCGTTGAGAACAGTCTGCAGGGCAGTGCGCGGGCCGTCGCGTGAACAAGTCCTTAGCCTCCACGTGGGTGGAGAGCGGGGCTGCCACTGCCCAGAAGCCCTGAGTTTCCCTCTGAGGGGAGCTCCGGTCCTGACTTCGTGTGGTGCCCACTCCTTGCTTTCCTTTATAATTTCACCCCCTGGGCCTTTAGGTGGTGAGACCTTGTTGTTTAACTTTGTGTTTTGAGTTCCTGTAAATGGATCCTACTGCATGTATTCTTTTGTATTTGACTTGTGTTGCTCAATGTTGTTTGTGAGTATCTCGTAGTTGTTTTATGTAGCTTCTGTTCGGTTAGTTTTGATGCTGCATAGACTTCAACTGTGTGAATGTGTATTTTATCCACTGTCCCGTCGAACATGTAGTTCCCTTCCACTTTGGAGCTCTTGTGAATGATTTAGTGTGCGGCCGTGGTGTCTCCTGGTGTCCACGCATGAGAAGTGCTGGTGGGTGTCCACGTAGGCGTGGCCCGGCTGGGCCGTGGGTGGCTCTTCTTCAACCTGAGGCGCCCTACTTGCATGTGCATGGTCTCCTATTCGGTACCAGCCATCACTTACTGCTGTTCTCTGGCTGTACGGTGTTGGGATTTTTTTTTTTTTTTTTTGGAGCTAGGGTCTTTCTCTCTGTTGCCCAGGTTGGAGTGCGGTGGCATCATCACATCTCACAGCAGCCGCAAACTCCTGGGCTCCAGCATCCTCCTGCCTTAGCCTCCTGAGTTGCTGGGACCACAGGCGCCACCTTCCTGGCCCGCCTGAACCATTTTTAAGTGTATTCATAATGTTGTGCAGTCGTCGCCACCATCCGTGTGCATAACTCTTTCAGTTTGTAAAACTAAAACCGTTCCTGTGAAACGCCAGCCCCCATCCCTTCCCCAGCCCCTGGTAACCACCGCTCTACCTTCTGTCTCTGTGCATTTGACAGCACTCGGTGCCCCATGTGGGCTCGCACGGGGCCTGGCTTGTTCACACAGGTGACGCCCTCCAGGTTCACCGTGTTGGTAGCGTATTGTGGAATTTCCTTCCTTGCTGAGGGTGGAGAACTTCTCACTGTGTGCGCACCAGGTTTTGCTTGCCCAAATGTCTCTTGGTGCCCACCTGGGTTGATCTGTGGTGTGGCCACCGTGCACAGTGCTGCCGTGCACATGCACATACGGCTGTTTTCCGTGGTGCGGAGTCTGTGTCCGGAGGTGGGACTGCTGGGCCGAATGGTCTCTGTGTTGTCATGTTTTGAGGAACCACCACACTGTTTCCCGAGCGGCTGCAGCATTCTGCGTTCCCACCACTGGGGCACGTGGGCTTCGGTTTCTCCACATCCTTGTCAGCACCTGAGATTTTCCGCTGCTGGTAGCAGCCGTTCCGACTGGTGTGAGGCGCAGGTTCCTGTTGGTTTTGGTTTACGTTTCTGTGGTAGTTGGTGACATCGAGCATCTTTCCACTGATTGGCCGTCTGTACGTTGTCTTTGGAGAAATGTCTGTTAAAATTCTGTGCCCATTTTTGAATTGGGCTCTTGTGGTTTTTGTTGTTGAATTTTAGGAGTTTTCTGTATATTCTGGATATTACTCACCAGGTATTTGATTTGCAAGTGAGCTTCCTGTTCCGTGGCTGCCCTACTCTGCTGGGAGTGTCTGGACGTCCGGAATTGTTCATCAAGTCCCATTTGTTTATTTTTTCTTTTGTTGCCTGTGCCTTTTGTGTCCTATCTAAGAAGTCACCCCCAAATCCAGTGCTGTGAAGCTTTGCCCATCTTATAAGAGTTTATTGTGTAGGTCTCACGTTTAGGTCTCTGATCCATTTGAGCTGCTTTTGCGAATGGTGTTAGGTGAGGTACAGCATCATTCTTCTGCACGTGGGTACCGGTTTTCCCAACATTGTTTGTTAAAAAGACTGTCTTTTCCCCACTGATAGCCTTGACACCTTGTCAAAAACCATTTGACCCTGTGTTATGCAGTTGACTGTTGCATATTGATCTTGGAGTTGACAGTTCCCCATCAGCGGTTAAGCTGCCTTAGTAATTTAGTGATTTATGTGTAGGTTTCTGTGAATGTTCTTTGTATTCCACTATACGCCTGCGGACAGTGGTTGCTTTTCCCAAATCCACGTTTGTATTGTGTGTATTTCCCGCTTTCCCGCCTCAACTCAGATCTCTGCTGTTGTATAGAGTGTGAGAGGAGACAGGTGACGGGTCTCCTTTCTTGTCTGGGGTCGGGGGAGCTTTCAGGGTTTCACCCTGGTGTTTGCTGTGAAGTTGTCATCGTGGGGTCTCTCATTGCATTAGAGAGGTTCCTTTCTCTCCCTGATTTGAGAAACGTTTTGATTGTAAACTGGTGAAGCCATTTGAACTGGGGGTTTTCTTTGTGGGCAAATTTCTAATTGTGGACTCAATTTATTTAGTAAGGTATGGAACTTTCTTCTTTCATCACTTTTGGTTAAGTTGCATTTTCTTGATTTTTGCTAATTCATCTAAATATTCAAGTGCATTGACAGAAAGTTTCTCCACACGATCCACAGCGGTGCCTCCCTTTTCAGTCTCAACATTGGATGTTTGCACCTTTTCTTTTTCTCTTGATTAGTTTCATCGAGTGTGTACTAATTTCTTTTCAAAGAATTAACATTTGACTTTGTTGGTTCTCTCTGTTGTATTTTTTCTACTTTATTATTTTCTGCTTGTATTTTTATTATTTCTTTTCTTCTGCTTTCTTTGAGTTAATTTGCTAGTCTCATTTTAAACCCTTCAGATGAATTTTCTTTGCTTTTCTCTGTATTTATTCCAAATATGCATTTTTATTTTGTTTTTTTTGAGACAGAGTCTCACTGTGTTGCCTGGGCTAGAGTGCCATGGTGTCAGCCCAGCTCACAGCAACCTCCAGCTCCTGGGCTCAGGCGATCTCCTGCCTCAGCCTCCCGAGTAGCTGGGACTACAGGCATGCGCCACCACGCCGGGCTGATTTTTCTGTATATTTTTAGTTGTCCAGCTAATTTCTTTCTATTTTTTTAGTAGAGATGGGGGGTCTCGCTCTTGCTTAGGCTGGTCTCGAACTCCTGAGCTCAAAAGATCCGCCTGCCTCGGCCTCCCAGAGTGCTGGGATTACAGGCGTGAGCCACCACGCCCGGCCCCAAATATGCATATTTAAAGCTATAAATTTCTGAGCATGGCATTAGCGGCATAGCATGTTTCAAAGACAGCTTATATTACCTGCGTCTCTGCGTTGCTCAGATGTGGTGTGGTTTCTGTCTCTTCTGCTTGGTGTGTGTGTATTCAGTTCTCTCCTTGGCAGACAGCTTAGTGCTCACCTCACTGCAGGAAGGTATGCATGGCCTGCGTCTAGGTTGGTATCTTGCAGCTGAGGGCAGAGGTCAGGCTTCACTTCTGGCCTACAAGTGTCAGACAGGTGAGCTTTGTAGGGAGGGAGGCTCTACTTTGCCATCCCTGAAGCAGGAGGGGAAGGGACTGGCCTGGGTGTTGGTGGAACGTGGGCTGTGCCCCTGGTCATTTGTTCAGAAGCTCGGTCAGGGTCTGTCATACGAGTGCCATGTGCAGGCACCGTGGTGCTTGGTACCGAGTGATGGCTGCCATTTGGCCGCGTTGTGTGCCGCGGAGCCCAGCAACAGCACTCAGAGCTGCCTGCGGAAGGTGCTGGCACCGTCCCTCCCAATGGCAGCATTAAATACTCCCAGCACACTGGACAGAACCGTCCCCAGCATGTCTTGTTGCCCCTGCTGCCTTGCAGATTGTGACGTCAGCGTCAACGGACCTCCAGGACTACACGTACTACTTCGTCCCGGCGCCCTGGCTGTCGGTCAAGCTGCTGAGGCTGCTGCAGTGCTACCCACCACCAGGTAACGACTGCGGTGCAGACGGGGGCTGCAGCCATCCAGCCACATCACCAGGGTTAATTCCGTGTCTTGGATGTCAGTCTTTTGTTCACCACTACACGAAGTCAGTAGCCCTGGCTCTGGGTCCATGGCTCCTCCTGCTGCCACCTGCGTCTCCACTTTTGTGGAGCATTTACTAGGGGACTCACAGTTTCATTGAAGGTGTGGGTTTGTCTCTGCTTTTATGTGGTGTCCGAGCTGTGCAGTTTTTTGAGAATCTTTTTCAATAAAACTTGAATCCATTAGGAACTTTGTATCCTAAAATTTTAATCATCTATATAACCTTAACATACATATCAAAGATATTTTTATGTTCATCTTTCATCCTAAAACATTATATTTGACTCCTAAGGTATGTGTCTAGAAATAGAATTTCTTGGTGGAAGAATGTGCATTAAAATTTTGGTCACATATTCCAAATTGCCCTCTACAAAGATTGCTTTGTTGTTCTAACCTTTATATTTTACTCAAATTTACTTTCATGTAGGACATTTCTTTGTAACTTTCTATGCTAAACATCTTTTCATCCTGAAGCAGAAACACCGTGTTGCAGATGCCCCCGCACGCGGCGGGTGGGAGGGGCTTTCCACTGTGCCGAGGCTGGGCCCTCGGCCGCAGCAATTCTTTCTGTTGGCTGTGTCTGTGTCCTAAGAACCTGGCCTTCCTTGTTCTGCGATCTGGGGCGACGCAGACTCAGGCCCCTTGCGCTTGCCCACTGTATGTGGTTCGTCATTCCTTCATGCCCTCAGGCTAGAGGCTCTGATTCTGTCTGGCCATTTCTGATGTGATGTGGTTGGCAGAATCTCCACCCTCCTAAGTTCTCCCGTCCGAGCACTGACCAGGCCCAGCACTGCTTCGCTTCCGAGATCAGACAAGGTCGGGTGCGTTCAGGGTGGCACGGCTTTGACAGCCCTTCTAAGTTCTTACCGTGTGGCTCCCAGGGATTCAGTAGGACACCGTCGCTGTCCCGTACGGCCGGATGGGGTGTTGTTTTAATAGTCATGTTGTGTGAGTTATTGCTTATGTTCTGGTAGTTTTGTTGGTTTCTCATTATTTTCTTCTGGTTCTAGCAGAACCTTAAAATTTTTTCTTTTTAAAAAAATTTTTTTTTGAGACAGACTCTCACTCTCACCTTGGCTGGAGTGCAGTGGCGTCACTATATCTCACTGCACCCTCCAACTCCTGAGCTCAAACCATCCTCCCACCTCGGCTGCCCAGAGCGCTGGCAGTACAGGCTGAGCCACCGTGCCCGGCCCCAAATTTTTTCTATTTGTGTTACTGTTACGTGTTCTCTGTTTCTCTTAGAGCGTTAGGTAGGGAAACCTTTTCGTCCCCTTTCCCTCACACTCTTTGATCATGTGTCTGGTCCATGTCTCTCAGATTTTATCCTGTCTAGACTTCCGTGTCTGTGTCTCAGCAAGAGTATTCTGTGTTATTTGCATTGAAATGTGCGTGCAGTTGCCGTGGCTGTTAAATCCCCTTATTTTTAACATTTATACTGTTTGAATAAGGATACTTACCAACCATTTCCTGACAGTTTTGTGAATACTCTTACCTGTGCATACAAATGTGAATAAACTATTAAAAACGCAAGATGTGCAGTGTATCAGAGAGCCTCGTCCCTGAATGTGCAGCCAGGACAGGGTGCAGGGTGGGGCAGACGGGGGCCCTGGAGCCTGCTAGCATCTCCCATTTCGCCCAGAAGACCCTGCAGTGCGAGGCCGCCTGACAGAGTGCCTGGAGACCATCCTGAACAAAGCCCAGGAGCCGCCAAAGTCAAAGAAAGTCCAGCACTCAAATGCCAAGAATGCTGTGCTCTTTGAGGCCATCAGCTTGATCATCCACCACGACAGGTGAGGTGGCCGCTGAGGAAGGGCGATGCTCCTCCTTGCCGACACTGGGGGGAGGGGAGCCTGTTCCGTATTTGTACATTTCACAACGCTGCAGTGCTCCGCAGCCTTCCCTTCCTTCCCAGCTGCTTGCGCGCTTCCTGTGAGCTGCCTGGTCTTCTCCAGCCTGGCCTGTCCTCTCTGGGCTCGGAGTCCCCACCCACTGCTTTGCTGGCTGAGGTCTCTCTGGGGCCTCCTCCCGCTCCCCTGAGCACCACCTCCTGCCTGGCTTCTCCTGTGGTTGTACGGAGGGAAAAAGGGCTGTGCGCATATGTCCTGTGGGATTTCCTGGGGCATGAGCTGCACTCAGAGTTGGCTGGAGTCATTCTGGGCAGTGGTGGCGGTGGCTGTGTCCCCCGACACAGCACAGAGAGATGCGGGGATGGGTGGACACTTGGCTCAACCTGAGGGTCTGCTGCCTTGCCTCTGCTGCTCAGCCCTCGCGCTGCACTCCCCGCCTGTGCTCTTGCATGTGGTTCTGTGTTGGAGGGAGGGTTCCGTGAGAGCGTTGGCACGGCGCACAGGCAGGGTGGTGGGAGATGTCCACCAGGCCCCAAGTGACGAAGGAGCATGCCAGGCTGTGGGCAGACGTTCTCTACGACTAGCTAAAGCTAACCATTTTCTACAACAGTGTTTTTTACGAAGGTAGTTTCCCAGGACAGTCTGAGAATCACACTTCAACAGGGTTGGGAACCGTTAAAATGAAACTTCCAGTATTAGAGGAAACCTCGTCCTTGTTACACGCACGGGAGGAGAAACCCAGTCACTGAGAGGCAGCACAGAGCAGGCGGAGACTTGCCTAAGTTCTCTGGCAACTGGACTGCCCCACTCCCTGGCCTTCCCTCAGCCCCTCCCCAGGGCTCCCTCATGGCTGTCCCGGAGGGTTACCCCAGCTGAGAGCACAGCTCTGGTCACAGCGAGACCAGCCACATGGAGCACTGGGTGCAGGGTAGAGCTTAGGGGCTGCTGGTCTATGAAGGTTCCTCCCGTCCTCAGCTCTTTGGAGTTGGTGGAATTCTGCAGGAATGTGCAGAAAAGCCCCAGCCGGTACGTGAGCTGCTGGTTTTCGTGGTGGTTTATGGGCAGAATGGATGTAAAACTGCCTTTGGGGTTTGGGGCTTCCTTGTCTCGGGCAGCGTGGTGGTGCTTAGCAAGGTGTGACTTTGCCGTCTGTGGCCCGACCCCGGCCTGCCACTTGGCTCCCACCCAGTCTGTGGCACACGTGAAGGAAACCTGCACCCCCTTCTGCCCTCCACGCAGTGAGCCCAACCTGCTCGTCCGCGCTTGTAACCAGCTGGGCCAGTTCCTGCAGCACCGGGAGACCAACCTGCGCTACCTGGCCCTGGAGAGCATGTGCACACTGGCCAGCTCCGAGTTCTCCCATGAGGCCGTCAAGACGCACATCGACACCGTCATCAACGCCCTCAAGGCAAGTGCTCGTCCTCGGGTGTGCCCGCTCCCCGACCAGGTGCCATGGGCATGCTTGTGAGAGTCGGGGGAGGGGTGCGGGGTGCGATGCTTCCTGTTGACACAGACCCTCTCCTTGGGACTGAGTCGGTGTGGCCTGGCGCCGTCACCACTCTGCCTTGAGGTCCTGCCACGGCTCAAGGCCACACTGCCCATGACAGATGGAGTGGCCCAGCTGTCCCCGTTAGGCTGACCACCGAGTCTCTGTGGCGGTTCCGTCCCTGCTGTGGAAAGGTCATGATGGGTGACATCTTGCACACAGTAGTCCTGACAAATAGTTCAGTAATAGAAACGATTCTTTCTGGTAGAAGGAATATTTTGTTCTTTTTATCTCAAGAAAACTCCCCTTTTGTGAAGGAAAATTCACTCTTTGAAAGATTAAGATCTCAGAGTTAGAAGAGCCCAATCCAGGTTCTCTGTTCCCGTCATCTGCTCTTGGAGTCCCTGAGATGGCCTTGAGGGCTTGTCACAGGTGGTCCAGCACACACCGTGTCTGCCGCAGTCCTGACTGTTGGCATGGGAGGAAACTGAAGGCAGAGGAACTTCATGTCCCTGGTTCTAGCCCCAGCCTCATAGCTGTGGCAGAGCAGGTCCCACTTTGCCCCTTGGTGTCTACGTGCAACTCACGGACGTTTTGGGTGGTTATTTTGGGCTTTTTGTTCATTTATTTATTTCTGTAGCGATAGGTCTCACTATGTTACCAAAGCTGGTCTTGAACACCTGGGCTCAAGATCCTCCCACCTCTGCCTCCCAAGGTGCTGGGGTTGCAGGCCTGAGCCCCGGTGCCCAGCCTGGCTGCCCGTTTTGAACAGGAGGCTGTTGAGGGCTTTGGCGCCCCGAGGCTCAGCTGACACTAGTCTGTGTGTGTGCATTGCCCAGTGCTAGTGGCGCCCACTTTGCCCTTTGCTGGGGACGTCCAGTGACCGCGGTGGCAGCTGGCAGGAGCCTTCCCCAGACCTGCACTGGTGCTCCTCGGGCACAGCGGTGCCGTGTAGCCTCTGCAGGTCTCGTGACATGCTCTTGGGAGGGGCACGAGACCTGCCTTGTGACTAGCTTCCTGGCAACTTGGGAGGAGCTGGTCTGTGACCACACAATGGAGGCACCTTGATGACCACACCAGGCTCTGTGCCCGGGCCTCAGAGAAGCTGGCTGTGAGGAGGGAGGAGTGAGCAGATGGAGTTCTGTTCTGAGCCGTCCAGATCCATTTGGTCCAAGTGCAGAGATCAAGGGGGGAGAGTGAGTCGGGGTGAGGGCCTCAGCGTTACCGTGGCCTGTTGGCTTCCTGGACGCAGACGATGAGTGAGGGAGGTTGGGGTGGGCACTGGGACAGGCTGCCTGCCCATGTGGGTTGGAGCGTGTGGATGCTCGTGCTGGGGGCCACGTGTGCCGCAGTGGATGCGATGATGTCCACGAAGCCTTGCTCTGCCGTGCAGCCTTTCACTCTTCCCCTCGTTCCCCAGACCGAGCGGGACGTGAGTGTGCGGCAGCGGGCCGTGGACCTGCTCTACGCCATGTGTGACCGCAGCAATGCCCAGCAGATCGTGGCCGAGATGCTGAGCTACCTGGAGACGGCCGACTACTCCATCCGAGAAGAGATTGTGAGTCCCAATGGCCTTGTCCGAGTCCCCTCCTGTCACAGTGTGACGGCAGCTGTGGGTTCCTCTGTGTGTTGTGGTTGCATTCCCCAGACTGGGTGGGGGCCTCCTGGGTACCAGGCACAGGTCCCTTGGCCTCAGCTTTCCTGTCTTCACAGTCACGGAAGCTCCTCCCACTATTAGTGGCCGTCCTGGCTGCTGTCCTTTCAGTGTGATGATGACCCCATGTGCGCCAGGCCTGAACCGAGCTGCAGTGGTCTGTGCTGAGTTCTTTGCTGGGTGTGTTTTCTCTGTATTTCTCGACACCTCTAGGAAGGAAAGACTCTGAGCTGTAGGTTGGCTCCAGTGTTAGTCTTGTCTGCGAAGTAAGTACGCACACCTGCCAGGTGTTGAACTTCAGCAGGCTCTTCTGTGCAGGATGGAGCGTAACCCACACTCTGAAGGAAGAATTCTCAGTGGCCTCATGGCCAGCAGAGAAGAGGCCAGAGCTGTCTTTGGTGCACACCCAGGTCTGGGTGACTTCTCAGTGATCACCAGTGTGACGGTGGACGGTTGGATGTAAGTGGGGAGGCTGTCGGCCAGTTGGTCTGCATTGGCAGATGGGCTGCTTGTTGTCCTGCCACCAGCTGGGGCCACAGCCTCTCCATCGTAGGAAAACTGTTTTCTTCCTTTCCTTTTCGTTTTCCTTTCCTTGGCAGAGACAGCCCATTTTCTTTTTTTTGGAGAGATAAGGTCTTGCTCTGTCGCCCAGGCTGGAGTGTAGCGGAGTGATCACCGTTCACTGCAGCCTCGAACTTCTGGGCTCAAATGATCCTCCTGCCTCAGTCTCCTGAGTAGCTGGGACTGCAGGAGCAGGCCAATGTGCCCAGCTAATTTTTAAAATTTTTTTGTGGAGACAGGGTCTCACTATACTGCCCAGACTGGTCTCGAACTCTGGGCCTCAAATAATCCTCCTGCTTCTGCCTCCCAAGATGCTGGGGTTACGGGCCTTAGCCACTGTGCCCAGCCTGAAGAGCATTTTCCTATTTGTCTTTCTGAGGAGACAGCTTGGGGCCTCCTTGGGAGCTTTGCAGAGTGCTGGCGTTGGAGCTGGCCATGGGTGACGGGCTTGCCCTGTGCAAGTGTGTGTGGTCGTGTCCAGTGAGACTTGTGGGTTTTCAGTGGTCTTTTACTTTGCTCAACCCTTTTGCGCCGAGGGATGTGGTTATCGCCGCCCATGCTTCAGCGAGTCCCTGCAGCCTGCCCCAGCAGAGCAGGAGCTTCTTGGAGGTGCCTCTGGAGGGGACTGCTGACCCTGGAGTGTGGCTTCAAAGGCAGGTCACGGGGGTTCAGTGTAGGGCAGGGGTTAGGCAGGTGGTCTGATTCTGGCCTGGCTGGGGCAGTGTGGCCTGGTCTCAGCACCTATGGTGGGTGAGGCTGGCACTGGGGACGGTGCTCACAAGAACCTGCGTGTTGTCTGGGTGTTTCCAGTTTAGTCTTGTGCGTTGATCAACTCAGTGTCTGCTCAGGTTCCCTCTGACGAGTGCCTGTCCCCATCCGCTCCACCCGGGTGAAGAGTGCGACACTCACTGTCTGTCCCAGGATACTGAGCCCACCTGTCCGTCCAGCCAGGTGTGTTAGAACATGTTGTCTGTGGTGCTGCTGGGTGCTGGGCCTCTAGACCTGGACCAGGCTCACTCCCGGCTCACAGGGCGGGCGTGTCTCCCTCCACAGAGGGACAGATTGTGAGCAGGACTGTAGGTCTCCGTGTGCAGAGCCTGGGGATGGCTGGAGGGAACACCCCATACCTGGGGGCCTCCGGGCCTGGAGGACTTCCTGCAGGAGGCAGCAGTGGCAGCCCGAGGGAGGATGGTGGTGCTGAGGCCACTGGGAGGGCAGGTGAGGGGCAGTGGGGACACGGCCAGTGTGACTCTGAGGTCTCCTGAGTGCACAGCCGTGGGCTGGGGTGGGGCTTGAAGGCAGCGTCTTTTGGAATGATGCTCTGGCAGCGGCACGGGGTCGGTTTGGGGGCCGCGGCCCCAGGCTCCGGACAGAGGATCTAGGGGCACAGTTGAGGGCACGGGAGGGGCTGGCTAGAGGGAGTGGGTAGGACGGCGGGGCGGGGAGTAAGAAGCAGAGGGTCTCCCTGGAGAGTGAAGGGAAACGTGCAGGGCCCAGGGAGGTGGCGTTTGAAGGGAGAGAGGAAAAAAGCAGTCTCCAGGTGAGGTCTTTGAGAAAAGCGGGCCAGACCAGGATGACTCTCCAGAGAAGGGTGGCCAGGGGCCCGCCGAGGTGTCAGAGCAGCCGCTACCTCCAGGGCTGGGGCGTGGGAGGGGGAGGGCCTGCGGTGGGAGCTGCCTCGGCCATGGCCCGGGGACAGCTTCTGTGAGGAGTGGCGCCGCTCTTGTGTGCTTCGGTGCACTTGGCTAGGCCTTTCTGCACCTCTTCCGCGCAGTCGTGTAGCCTTTCTCGGTGAAGTCAGCGACTGAAACATTCCGGGTTCATGGGCTCCGTTGGAAGCCTGGGAAGAGCTTCCCACGTCCTGAGCTTCTGTAGAGACAGTTGGTCCTTCCGAAGCCCCCACTCTGACTCTGGGTGACAGCGCGAGCTTGCGCGGCTGATGGCCCATGGGCACCCCTGACCGGCTGCCCCCGCAGGTGCTGAAGGTTGCCATCCTGGCCGAGAAGTACGCGGTGGACTATGCCTGGTATGTGGACACCATCTTGAACCTGATCCGAATTGCTGGTGACTATGTGAGTGAAGAGGTGTGGTACCGCGTCATCCAGATCGTCATCAACCGGGACGACGTTCAGGGCTACGCCGCCAAGACCGTGTTCGAGGTGTGGCCCGTCAGGGGCAGGTGGGGGATCCCCAGCTGCATGACGGTGCAGTTTCCAGGACTGTCCTGGGCCCTCTCGCCATGCTTGGAGGTCTCAGCGCGGCTGCCGACGCCTCGCAGGGCTCAGTGTCTCCGCACCTGACTCCCACACTCTTGGCTCTCGTGGGCCTGTGCCGTACTCCGTGTGCATGAACGCACCATGCCACAGGGTCTGTGTGGTGGGTCTTGCCTTCTCTGTCGCAGCGAGCTGCCCACTAGGGAGCATGTGTGCCCGTGGGGTGCCAACACCCCCTTCCTGGAGCAGGGACCTGGCCTGAGCCTCAGCTCCTCTCTAGCGTGGGCCTGGTGTCCATCCTGTCACAGCTACTGCGGGAAGCAGGGTGGGGGCTTAGACCAAGGTCTCCAAGAAGCTCTGGGGGGGCTCACGTTGACATACAGCACACCCATGCAGAAGTGCCCACTTGCTCACCATGTTCCTGGTCTCATAGGCTCTGCAGGCTCCGGCATGCCACGAGAACCTGGTCAAAGTGGGCGGCTACATCCTGGGCGAGTTTGGAAACCTGATTGCTGGGGACCCAAGGTCCAGGTAAGAGACTGGGGAAGGGTCCCAGCTGGGCCTGCCGGCCGGGTCCGACAAGGCCCCTCCTGTTCTGGGTTGATATCTTGTTTTCCTGCAAGTGATTGTAGTTGACGATAGAGAGACGTGGTCGAATGGCCAGCGTTGTCGGAGGGGGACGTTTGCAGTCAGATCTGGGACTTGAAGTGGGGCCTCACGGGTCTGGTTCGGGGAGAGTTCCTTTCCCGCGCCCCTGCCCGGCCAGGACGTGTGGGCGAGAGGAGCCAGGTGACAATCTCATCCCCCGCCGTGCCGTCCCTGCCCCCCAGCCCTCTGGTCCAGTTCAACCTGCTGCACTCCAAGTTCCACCTGTGCAGCGTCCCCACCCGGGCGCTCCTCCTGTCCACCTACATCAAGTTCGTGAACCTCTTCCCGGAGGTGAAGACCACCATCCAGGATGTGCTGCGCAGCGACAGCCAGCTGAAGAACGCGGACGTGGAGCTGCAGCAGCGGGCTGTCGAGTACCTGAGGCTCAGCACCGTGGCCAGCACTGACATCCTGGTAGGCAGGACTCGCCCGCCACACGTGGCTGGAAGTTGCTGTGTGCGCCCAGCCCACCTCACCGTGGGGCCACGTCAGTGTCTGGGCTTTGGAAGCAGGGAGAGCTCTGGACCAACCCGTCCCTTTGTTCTTCCTGACAAGGCAACTGTCCTAGAGGAGATGCCACCATTCCCAGAGCGCGAATCCTCCATCCTGGCAAAGCTCAAGAAGAAGAAGGGCCCAAGCACAGTCACAGACCTGGAGGACACCAAGCGGGAGAGGAGCGTGGACCTGAACGGGGGCCCCGAGCCCGTACCGGCCAGCACCAGCGCTACGGTGGGTCCCTTGCCTGCTGCGCGCCCAGACCCCTCAGGCCCACTCCAGGTCTGGCCAGCAGAGCATTAGCCTATCAGGGAGAACTGTTCACCCTCACAGCTACCAGGCTCAGGCGCCGTCTCCTGCATTTGGCTCTGCATACCCTGTCCAAGCCCGGCTGCTGCACCTGGGCCAGCATCTGCCTGCTGGGTGTGTCTTCCAGGCGTCATACTCTGCGTGTCAGTGTGTTTTAGGAGCAGTGGTCACTCCTCTGCTGCAGGATGGCCTTGACGTGGGAGGCCTGTGCACCCGCTTTGTTGGTGCAGAGTACACTCACCTTGCCCTGTCCAGAGGTTTTCTGCAGTGAGTTGGGTTACAGCTGATTTTCTGTATGTGTGTGACATGATGAGAATATTCACGTTAATGAAAACGTCCTTCCTTATTTGTTGGGTGAGAAGTGTCGTTTTGAGAGTTGCATTTTTGTTTCCTTTTCCTCCGTAACTGGGGTAGCAACTTGGTGTGAGCAGGCGACTGGCTATCCTGTCAGAGCTTCACTCTGCACACCGGCCGTGTCACCAAGACCTCTGCCTAGGAGGGCCCCCATCTGGGCTTTCTGCTCATCCAGTTACAGGGAGCTCTGGAGGGACTTGTTCCCTCCCCAGGATACTAGCCCAGGGGGAGGGTGGTAAATGCCGCTAACCAGTGGCAGGCAGCCCTTTGCCAGGGCAGGCCCCCGCGGCCACATGTGCCACACGCAGAGAGACCACAGTCCGGGCAGTTTGCTCGTCAAGAGGGCGTTTCCATCTGAGCCCTAAAGCTCCTTGCCAGGGGTGGGGGTGACTTGTGCCCCTGCTGACCACAGGTGGTGCCCCTGGCCAACAGCGGCCAGGCCGTGATGAGGCCTGTATTCTCCAGAGCGTGACAGCTCGTCTCCCTTCTCCCCTTCCTAACTCAGGGTCCTGGGCATAATGCCCAGCCCACTGCCGTCTCCCCGTGGTGCTCTGATCCGTCCTGAGGCACTGTCACATCTGCGTTTCCGTTGCCTGCTCAGGGGCTTCCTGCAGCTTGAGTTTCGTGATGAGTCAATTTTGGAGTGAACCATAAATGCACGTTTTCTCCCTGTCGTCTTCCCTTTGTGACTGAGCAGTGGTGGGAGGTCAGCTTTGCAGATGCTGTAGTGTTTTCCTCACGTGCTGCCCTTGCACCCGTCCTGTGGGACGTCAGTAACCAGGCGCCTCGTGGTGTAGCCTCCATCCATCCTCAGTCCGTCTCTCCCTCTCTTTCGGGCATCTTGACGCTCTAGTTTTGAAGAGGTCACAAAGGTCTTCCTAGTGGCTTCAGAGGTTTTGTTGATAGATTGGGCTGGCAGAGCGGCATGGATTTCTGGAGGCAGAGTGCACGTTGAAGGTTTGCCTATGCTGTGCCAGGGCAGGGACCTTATCAGGGACACTGGGTGGCAGCTCCTCTTTGGGGTCCAGGCCAGGGAGAAATGGCAGCAGCTCTGCCCAGCTCCAGGCCAGGGCGGCTGCGTGCGGAGGGAGACGCAAACCCTGCAAGACTGATGTACAGGGCTGCCTGTCAGCCAGCTTTCGGCAAGATCGCCTTGAAGCCTTCCAGAAACCTGACTGCTTGTCCCGACCTGGGCAGGGTGCTGGGCACTCTCGTTCCTCTCAGAGGCTCCGACCTCATGAGGAACACAAAGGGGCTTTGGCAGCTGTTGTGTCTCCCTTCGCTAGGTCCTTACTTGACTTGTCTCTTATGTGGCCCTGAGCTGTAAGGTGTACATAGGCCCCAGGCCTTTGGCTGCAGGCAGGCTTGTCTGGATAGGTCCAGCGTGGACGTTGCGGGGGGCCTGGGGCTCAGCTCTGGCATGTGCGTGGCTTAGGAGGAGTCAGACCGAAGTTCCCGGTGGGGTGTGAGCGGGAGCTGCACTCGGAGCAGATGTGAAGGTCCAGCAAGACTGGACTTGGCAGTAAGACGCGTCCATGGGGTCTCTTCAGGGTGAGTTCGGTTGGGTTTCTGACTTCAGGCTGCAGGCCCCTCCCAACCTCCCTACACTGGCGTAGGGTGCAGCACGACACCCTGACTTTGCATTTCTGTGAAATGGCCTTAGGGTCTAGACTCAGATGATTATAAACCAGTTTTTTACTTTTGTGGATGTCCAGTGGGACACTGAAAAGTCATTCGAGGTGAGTCTTCAAGGCGGGGGTCTCATGTCTCTGGTTGTTGCCTGTGAAATGCCAGGAGCATCCCGTGATCATGGTGGCAGTCGACCCCACACACCTCCACAGTGCTCGTAGCTGGGGGGGTGTCCCATGAACGGCTTCGGGGTGTGTCAGTTTTGTGGAGCCTGTGGAATATATCCTAGTAAGTTCGTTGCTTACTTTTTCATCTTTTAAAACCTATTCTCGTGACAGAAGCACACATGGTCTTGTTTCTGACACCGTACGTTTCTTTTTGATCTCTTTCGTGGTGAAAATTGTTTTATAACTTTTTTTCCATTCAAATAACATTTGGGAAAAGATGTAGGCTATTTTTCTAGTTGTGTGAAATTGGGACTAATCTTTTAAGTGCAGTTATCTTTAGGCTCCACTCCGGGGTGCACTTGCTTCCAGGAAATGGCCGTTGGCGCTCACTCACCCATCGCTCACTGACCTAGTGTGGCCCGGCCGTGTGGCCCCCATGGGGATGCCGTGTGTGCGTGAGCTGCCTGGAATCAGCAGGCCCGGGTGCTCCATGCTGACACTCTCCTTCCTTCCTTTCCAGTCTACACCCTCTCCGTCGGCAGACCTGCTGGGTCTGGGGGCTGCCCCTGCTGCCCCTGCGGGCCCCCCACCCTCCTCTGGCGGTGGGCTGCTCGTGGATGTGTTCTCAGACTCTGCCTCTGTGGTTGCGCCTCTCGCTCCCGGCTCCGAAGACAACTTTGCCAGGTAGTTGGATTTCCTGAGTCCTGGAGGTGGGACTGGTGCCCCGAGCTCCTTGACTTCTACGGGGCCCACAGCCGGCTGGACAGAGGTGGGCAGCGCTGCTCCCTCCCCTCCCGGGTTACTGCTTGGGAGAGACCATGGGAGCTGCCGTTGTATAGCTGGGTCTGCTCTGTAACTCCCCACCCTTGCCCTTGCTCACGGACTGCCGCTGTTCGTTATGGAGTGACCATTTCGAGAAGGAAAAATAAGGTAAAAGAAGCCACATGGAGGCAGGCGCAGTGGTGGCGCACGTCTGCAGTCCCAGCCCTTTCGAGGCCGAGGTAGGAGGATCGCTTGAACCCAGGAATTGGAGGCTACAATGAGCTGTGATGATGACACAGCATTCCAGCTTGGGTGATAGAGCGAGACTCTGTCTCAAAAACACCACAAAAGGGGCAACCACATGGGCTGGTCGTTGGCAGTGCCTATCTCTGCAGTGGCATTGGAGCCTGCCCTTCGCCTGTTCTCAGGCGTTTGTAGCTGCTTCTTCTACCCCTCACCTCTTTCCAGCCTGATTTAATGTTCCGTCTTTGCCTTCTGGGTTCCCATCCTTTTGGTTTTTTTAAAGGAAACATTCTTTAGTTGGTCAATTGAGGATCCCCCCCATAAAGCCCCTGCCCCGCACATGGCCTGGACCTTCCTGCTGGGGCGTCTGTCCTGCTGCCCGAGTCCGCAGGTGTCTGAGCACCTCTGGGTCTGCCGTTTTCAAAACACGAACGTCAGACTGTTCTTCCCTCTTTCTGTCGGCTGATCCTGTGCATTCTCCTCCCTGCCGTCTGCCCTCACCTGTCTGCTTGTTTCTAAGTCAGGCCGGAGGTGTGGGGGTCCCTGAGCCCTGTCCCCCTGCCCTGCTGGGAGCTCGGGAGCAACGGCCCTCTGTCCCCAGTTGTGAGGACCATAGTGGAATTCTTGCGGTTTTAATTTTTTTTCCAGTTTCTTTGTATTTGTTTTGACCACTAATTGTTTTCTACTGTTGAAAATGATGGTAGGAAGGACAAATTTGGTACAGGTTGCCTCTGTGGCTGAAAACAGACTTTTTATTTGTCTCAGAATGGCTGTATTTGAGATTGAAAAGCACCACATGAAGCCCAGGTTCCAAGGCCCTGGCAGTGGCCGCTGCCTGCTGTCCTGCAGGGACAAGCAGGGGCTGTCCAAGGCACCGGGAGACCATCCCAGGCAGGATGCACGCCCTCCGGCGCCTGCCTGTCTCTGCGAGGCTGTGCCAGAAGCCACACTTGGCCCTTGTGCCCTCCTCACGTCGGCGGTGCTTCTCCCAGGTGGCCAGCCCAGTTCCCCAGCGTCTGGCACGTGCTGGAGTGTGGCCATCCTGGCTCTGGTCTGGCTGTGGGGCCAGCGGGGCCATCCGGGGTCTGGTGCACACTTGGTGCAGGTAGAGGTGTGGATGCCCTGCACAGGCACAGCTGGCGCTGTTGCAGGGTGAGGAGACTGCGTCTCCACAGCCTCCTGCAGTGGGTTTATTCACCCCCGACTTCCTCTGGGTCGAACCGTAGTTGAGATGAGCCTTTAAAAAACAACCAGCTAAAGACATTGACTGCAAGGGCTTCTCAGTTGTGTAGCAGGTGATCAGCAAATGCCCTTCATGTGTCCTTGACAGATCTCAGTTTAAAGGGGCTTAGTCCACACCAGGTGTGTAAACTGGGCCCTGTGTGGCGTTTGAGCCAGCATGGGTGGGGCAGCGACTCCAGGGCAGCTGAGCCCTGGGCACAGCAAGCGCTTGGACCTCTCCCGCCGGCTCTGTTGCCCGGCCGCTTCTCCTCCTATTGCGTGACAGTGGCCGCTGTGAGGTCCCTGGGAGACATGGTAGCATGTGTCCTTAGATGCGCTGTGGAAAACTGTTCTGCGTGTTGGATGGACTGCTTTTTATTTCATGAATCTTCTTGTGTGGCTACAGTTGGATGGAGGCCTGGCCAGTTGTGTAGGGAATGCCGTGGCCTGCAGCGGGGCGTGAGGTGACTGGGGTGGGGTGGAGTGGGCAGCACCCCCTTGAGCCCCGTGGGTGTGCTGAGGCCCCCATGGCATCTTCCGCCATCGCTCTGCGCCATCTCTGTTGCTGCTTCCCCTGTTGTCTTCTTGAGCTGCTCCAGGCCGCCCTGCCCTAACTTCCAGACTGTGAGGTGCTGGCGAGCTCTCCTGCAAGCCAGCAGCGCTGAAGTCGGGGAGGGTGCGCGGCGGCAGGAGACTTGGCAGAGACAGAGCTAGTGCAAGTGCACGTGGAGGCTTCCAGGTGTGGGCTGCCGCGTCAGAGCCTCTGTCTCTCAGGCGGGGAGGGGCCCAGCGCTGTACTCTCTGCACGCCACCAGCCCCCATGCTTCACCCCGGGCCACGCCTGGTCCTGACTGGCCGCACTCCTGTCTCTGCGCTGCGCTTGCTTCCCAGTGCCCAGGCAGGGCACATGGGAGGGCGCAGGCTGCCTGCCCCACCCCTCGTCTCCTCTGGACCCAGTTCACTGTGTAGTTGCCCCTTATGTTAGAGGAGGTCAGAAAACCTTTAAGTTCTTCTGAGGTAAACACAAGCAAAAACCAACAAATGTTATTTTGTTTTTCCTTAATTTTATGTGGTGTAGACAGATGCCCTTATAGTGAGCAAAATCCCAGGTTCCCTGTGCAGTGTCAAGACTGACTGTGCACTGAGGAGGCCGGGGGAGGCACCTGGCGCCCAGCTCAGGGGCAGGCTGCTTGCCATACGTGGCCTGTCCACAGGGGTGGCCGGGGTCCGGTGCTGAGGGCCCCACCTGGAGGGGAGTGTGGTGCCTCGTCTGTCCAGAGCACGCGTGCGTCATTCCCATCCTGTCCGAGTCCATGAGGAGCGTTGACTGTGGACTTTCAGGAAAAGCTTTTCAGGAAAAGCGGCTGGACCCAGGGACCTCACAGGTCTCTCCCGGGTCGCCTGTGTCCCCAGCTGCACTCACATTCTGTCGCTGATGGCTGCTTGCTGTGCTGGTCTTGGAAATAATTTTCTACTTTTTCATTCCCTCCTGTCCCATAGAGGTTTTTCCGTCCTTCGTGTGCTTTTCCAAACAACCCTTGTATTTCAGCAGGTGGCTTTGAGTGATGCATATACTGTCTCTTCTTCCCTAGGTTTGTTTGTAAAAATAATGGTGTGTTGTTTGAAAACCAGCTGCTTCAAATTGGACTTAAGTCTGAATTTCGGCAGAATTTAGGTAGGTGTTTTAATTGCTTAATTAAAACTTCTCTTAGAAATTAGAAGAAATTATGAGAAAATATTTGCAGATCTTGTACTGATGTGGGACTGGTATGCAGAGTATGTAAAGAACTCCTCCAACTCAACAGCAAGAAACCAGCCCAGTTAAAAATGGACAAAGGGGCGGGCGCGGTGGCTCACGCCTGTAATCCTAGTTCTCTGGGAGGCCGAGGCAGGCGGATTGTTTGAGCTCAAGAGTTTGAAACCAGCCTGAGCGAGAGCGAGACCCCGTCTCTACTAAAAATAGGAAGAAATTAATTGGACAACTAAAAATATATAGAAAACAAAAAAATTAGCCGAGCATGGTGGCACATGCCTGTAGTCCCAGCTACTCGGGAGGCTGAGGCAAGAGGATCACTTGAGCCCAGGAGTCTGAGGTTGCTATGAGCTAGGCTGACGCCACGGCAGTCACTCTAGCCCGGGCAAAAGAGTGAGACTCTGTCTCCAAAAAAAAAAAGGGGGGGGGGGCAAAGGATCGGAGAAGACATTTCTCCAAAGACATGCAAATGATCAATAAGCCCATGACAAGGTCCTCAAAGTCACCAGTCAGCAGGGAAACGCCAACCAGAACCATGGGAGATGCCACCTCTCACCTTAGGATGGCTACAAGGAGCGAGGGCGGGTGGTTTGTGGAGGAATTGGAGCCCCATGCTCTGGGGCGTGTGTGATGGAGAGCTGCTGTGGAAACAGTGCGGCGGCTCCTCAGAAAATTAAAATAGAATCACCACATGGTCCAGCAATCCTACTTCTGGGTGTATCCCCAAAAGAATTAAAAACAGGGTCTCAAAGAGGAATCTGCACACCCCTGTTCACTGCAGCACTGTTCACAGTGGCCAGGGGTGGCGGCAGCCCAGGAGTCCGTGGGCAGATGAGTGGTACACGAAATGTGGGCTGTCCGTGCAGTGGGACAGTGTTCAGCCTTAAAAAGAAGGAACTCCTAGCCGGGCAGTGGCTCACGCCTGTGAGTTCCAGCACTCCGGAGGCCGGGGCAGGGACACTGCCGGAGGCTGAGAGTTCAGACCTAAGCCTCTTAGAAAAGGACAAGAAGAGGGCAGGAGGTTCCGACTCAGGCTACACGGGGACGAGCCTTGAGGCCACTGCTGAGGGAGACAGGCCAGACACAGAGAGACAAGTGTGTGAGGGGCATTCATGAGGTCCCCAGAGCAGGCAGGTCTGTGGAGACAGGGCACAGGGTGGATGTGGTCCTGGGGCAGGGAGTTAGTGTTTACTTGGGACAGAGCTTCGGTTTGGGAAAATGAGAAAGTTCTGGAGATGGGTGGTGCCCACAGTGTGAATGTGCTTAATGCCACTGAACTGTATGCTTAAACATGGCTAAAATGGTAAATTTTAGGTTATGTGTATTTTTCCACAATTTAAAAAAAGAAAGAAAACCTTTTGAGGGGGCAAAAAGCCCACCGAACCCCAGGCCATGGCCTCTGCCTCCTCCCAAGCACGAGGGCTCCTTTTTCTCTGCTGTGAAAACCAGCACGAGAGTGTGAGAGAAGGGGAGAAGTAGACACCTGCCTCCAGGGTCCTTCTAGGAATGTCGCGAGGGTTGGCAGAGTAATTCTCAAATGACGTCATTCTGTTCCTGATGTGATAAGGTTTTGAACTCTCGGCCATGACTACCTCACCTAGGTTTTTGTTTTTTAAATCATGGGAGGAGTGATGACAAACTGTCCTTTTCAGAATATTTGAGGTTTACTTTCCTCTCTGAATTCAAAGGGTGTGAAAATGTTCACAAAGACTTTGGTAAAGATTTCTACTGTGATGTATGTGATTGAACCCGGCAGTGCTTCCTCAGTGTGGTGGGCCTGCGCAGAGCTGACGACCTGGTGCGGCAAGGCTCAGCGTGCGTTGGTTCTGAAGGGCAGTCTCCGGCCGGGTGACTCCTGTGCTGAGCTGTGTGGACGCAGGCCCAGTGGGGCCCTCCTGGGAGGAGGCAGCCGGAGCAGATGTGGGTGTCTGTGTGCTGCGGTCACGGGCCAGGGCTTCCTCAGAGACGGCGCCCGCAGGCCCCGCCAGGTGTAGCTGAGCCTCCCAACCTGCCATCTGTTGGTTCTTCCCTGTGGACACCGTCCTCGTGTAGGTGCATAGGAGGAAGCTGCAGGAGAACGGTGCCCAGGGCAGTCCCTGCTCCCAACTTTGGCACGCTTTTTTTGAAACCACAAAAAATTTGTTGTTAATTTTAACAACAATCATAGATCACAGTAATTAAATTCAGCTGGGCTTGCAGGGGCTCTTTTATTTTCAATATTAATATTACTCAGGATAATATTGTCCGGGATAAATCCTTCAGGGTGAGTGTGAAATGATGTGTGTGAAATAAATTGCTTTTGTTTCCTCCTAGGTCGGATGTTTATATTTTATGGTAATAAGACCTCCACGCAGTTCCTGAATTTTACTCCAACGCTGATCTGTCCAGACGACCTTCAGTCTCATATCCTTGGTCCCAGCCCCCACAGACACATAGTAATTTGGGGTTTAGAGGAGGCTTTTGGGGAAGGTTTTTCT
Source organism: Avahi laniger (assembly GCA_963575035.1). Lineage (NCBI taxonomy): Eukaryota > Metazoa > Chordata > Mammalia > Primates > Indriidae > Avahi > Avahi laniger. The sequence goes on along the minus strand of CAUYSK010019531.1, from coordinate 10,430 downwards.
TCTTATTTTGTTTTTGCTTTGGTCAAAATAGCAGAATAATTCCAGATGCTTCAGTGATCATCCATATTTGAGAGTCAATTTTTGATAATGCATCTGAAAACAACACGCATGCATGTGTTCCCCGTTCAGCTGGCTAGTTGGAGGCACTTTTCTTTTTCAGCTTGTTTCAGTTCTCCCATGACTTTATCTTTGGTCCCTTGGGAACTTTGGTTTCCTTCTCTGCCAAGTCTCTCAGGTGGGCTGTGGGTGCAGAGTGTGACGGTGCCGTCTGACGTGGAGCCCTCCACGCCCGGGCGAGCTTGTGTCTGCTTCTGGCAGCTCTTTGTTCGGACTGCAGGTTTGTCTGTCCGTAAATATCGGAAATGTTGTTGGAACGTTCCCATCTAGAAGATGGGAAAGCTGAGACCAGTGGTGCTGTCTAGGTATCTCTTCCTTCGAGGATAGGTCCCCTGAGTAAAATTGACATGAAGACCCCAGCTTGGCCAGAGAAGGCAGCGGCTTCCCTTGGGATTCATGGTCAGAGACAAGTGTGGAGCAGCGACCTCCTGACCACGGGCCAGTCCACATTCATTTACAGTGAACGTGTTTACACGCAGACTGTTTAAAGCCGAGTGTTTCAGAACCATTATTAAAAATACATGTACATCGTATCAGCTGTAGCAAAGGCTTTGTCCAAGGTTAGGAGTGGGAGCCCTGACTCTGCAGAGCCCAACTCGGCGTCTCTCCCTGGAGGTCCACAGGGCTTCCCAGGAGCATGGGGAGGCCCCAGGCCCAGCAGCCTCATGGCCGCTCCTTGCTGGCCCCCTGGGTCCAGACTGGCAGTAACAGTTGTTTCTTCGTGGGGTGGGGGTGTTATAGACAAGGTAGGGCAGATTCTCTTCTGATTCACGTAGTGCTTGGAAGCCTGTTCTAGAATCCTTTAAGTTGTCTTGCTGTAATACTGAGTGTTAGTTTCTGCTAATAGCAGCAGAAATCTACACCAAGTTCCATAGCTGAGGTTCGTAAAATGAAAACAAATAAGTAAAATAGCCAATATATAACCTGAGCAACTTTTTAGAAGGGTCATTTTGGTAGTAATGAGATACAAACGGTATTTCATGGATTGTCTGGTGGTGGCACGCAGCAGGGTGGAGGGCAGGCCTCCTCCCTCACGCGGCTGCAGAGCTGTGGCGGGCACTGCCAGCACTCCAGCTGCTCTCCGCCGCTGCGGCTCGCTCAGCCCGTCCCCGAGTGCCCGTGTGGCCTGGACTCCTTGACGTGCACACGTCTGCACCTGCAGACCAAGCCTGTGGACCCGACTGTGGATGGGGGTGCCCAGGTGCAGCAGGTGGTCAACATTGAATGTGTGTCCGACTTCACAGAGGCGCCGGTCCTCAACATTCAGTTCAGGTAGGTGCTGTCGTGGAGCGCATGGGCACCTGAGCTGGGCCTAGGGGCTGCTGGTCCTCATGGAGCCTCGGTATCCCTCCTGAACACAGCTGTGCACGGACACAGCGTCAGCTCTCTGGAGCACAGGACGTGGGGGAGCGACTCCAGCCAGGACTCCGGTGGCAGGACGGTCATGCCCATGGCAGGGCTGTGGGTGCCGCACTGTGGCGGGACAGCTGGGGGATCTTTCTGAGCCCAGGCCTTCCTGCTGGGAAACAGGGGCCTGCCCCACAGGGTGGCAGACAGCCAGGCCCCGTGCCACCCGCTGGGCTCGGCCTGGAAAGATGGCTGCAGGGCAAATGGTGGCAGCTGGTCTCCTCCAGACCCTCGTCCACGGCGTGGTTTTTTTGTGTGGTTGTACTCAAATTGTATGCTCCGGTTTGCTTATTTTTCAAAAACACAAGTGTTTTGTGTTGCGATCCTTCATTACTTTCAGATGACAACAACACTATGTTCACAGTCAACCAGCTCCCTGTTGCATGTTTGCAGGGTTAAAAATGTTTGGAAAAGCACATTTTCAAACATTAAAAATATGGAGAATTTAAGACTGTGTGCTTTGCAGAATTTGACGAAATAGACGTGCAAATTTTTGTTTCATTCTGTAGACAAATGCTTTTTTTTAGTCTTTTCGTGGGAAAAAAATAACCCACACGATTGACAGACTTGGGGTTCCAGGAAACAGATTACTGGGAGAGGCGAAGCCACGCAGGTGTCCCACAGGGCGTCTGTGGCCCATCTGCTGGGAGGAGATTCTGGGCTGCATGTGGCAGGGTGGGGGCTTGCGGCTTGGCCCCCCTTAAGTGGCCCTTGGTGGATGGGGATACTTTTCACCTGTGGCCTTTGCCCGGCCCCTGAGGATGTACCCTGTGCCCTCCCCAATGCGCCACTGCTGCTCGCAGGTATGGTGGCACCTTCCAGAACGTGTCTGTCCAGCTGCCCATCACACTCAACAAGTTTTTCCAGCCCACGGAGATGTCCTCTCAGGATTTCTTTCAGCGCTGGAAGCAGTTAAGCAAGTAAGAGGGCGGGTCCCGAGGGGTGGGGGAGGGGCCCGCTCCACACGGTGGTCTCATCTCCGGCTGGCCCAGAATACTCAGCTTTGTCGTCGCTGCTCCCAGTCCACAGCAGGAAGTGCAGAACATCTTCAAAGCAAAGCATCCGATGGACACAGAGATCACTAAAGCGAAGGTGAGGGCCTGTGCCGGGGCGTCCTCAGGCAGGTACTGCCCATGACCCAGTGCGATGTCTCGGTCTCCTGCTTCTTTTGAACAGATTATTGGATTTGGTTCTGCGCTTCTTGAAGAAGTTGACCCTAATCCTGCCAATTTTGTGGGGGCTGGCATCATACATACCAAAACCATCCAGATTGGATGCTTGCTGCGCTTGGAGCCCAACCTGCAAGCCCAGGTCAGGCCTCTTGGGGAAGCGGCTGCACTTAGCTGCTGTCTCTTTATTCTGCGCGACTTACACACAGTGGGGTGCGTGGATCTAAGCGTAGTCCAATCAGTCTCACCACCACCCTGTCAACCACACAACGTGTCCATCACCCAGAAAGCTCCCTCACGTGTCCCAGCCTCCCCCAGTGGCGACCAGCACAGAGCGGACTGGGACCTGTGTGCTCAGGCTGTGGCTCGCGGCTGTAGACGCTCCCCTGTGCTGCTGCCTGTGCCGGCCGCCACCCTCCTCCCCCAGTGCTGCTCCTTGTCCCAGAGGAGCCCGACATGTGTCCAGCTCTCCTGCCAGACACCTGTTTTCATGTCACTTGGGTAGTGTCCAGGAGAGCAGTTGCCAGCTGCTCTCCAGCTCCGGACAGGTGCGTGGTTAGTGGGGCGAGGAGCTGCCAGGCTGCCCCCAGGGTCTCTGTGCCATTCGAGGCCGCGTGAAGTTCCAGTCACCTGTGCTCGCCAGCACTCGCTGTCGTCAGACTTTCCCATTTCCTCTGCTCATAGCGCATGTGGTGCTCAGGCCGCGCCCTGTGAGCCCTGGCTGGGCTGACCGGCTGTGTCCTCTTGCAGATGTACCGGCTCACGCTGCGGACGAGCAAAGAGACCGTCTCTCAGAGGTTGTGCGAGCTGCTGTCGCAGCAGTTTTGATCGGCGAGGATGGAAGACCAGGCTGTGCGCGTGTGCGCTTTCATCATCTCTGCCCATTGTTTCGGTGACCATCCTGCACATAAGCACCCTGTCCACGTCCCGCAGCGCACGGTCTCCCGGCCGCTCTTCCAGGCCCGTCCCTCGTGGGCCGCCCAGGAGGGGAGGCTCAGCTCTGCAGGGGCCGAGTCCGGAGGAGGGAGTGTGGACCCTGGGATCAGTTTTTATAGAAATCAAGACACTTCGTGGTTAAATCTACAAATTAAAGGGAGGTTAGAAGTTCGAACGGAAGTGGAAATTTTGTTGAGGTTTTACTGAAATGCCGCTGCTCTGTTGCTCATCTGCGCTCCGATTTTCTGAGCGTGGCAGCACCACTGCGCTGGTCGTGAGGCTGACCCTCGGCTACCTGGCCGTCCTTGCTGGTGGCCTCTGACAGGCTGGGCAGCGCGTCCACACAGGGCAGGGCCCTGGGAGGAGGGCACAGCCGTCCTTGTGTGTTTGCTGCTGCACCAGCTACAGTCTTTCTGGGGCAGGATTTTAACCTAGAACCTAGAAACATTTGTTTTTAATGATGCTGTTGGTGAAAGCGCATTTCCGGGCTAGGTCTAATTCTGTTCTCTTTTCCCAGCACCAGTGTTCTTGGGGGTGTTTGTAATGTTCTCACTATTTGAGACCTTAACTTTGCAGTTTGGGGCAGGAGCGTGCCGGGTGGCTCTGGAGGGTGCACACATTGTTCCTCTTTTGGTTTCAAATGAGTATGCTGTCCCCACAGTGTGCCTAAGGACCTGGAGGTGTGCTGTCCCCTGCCCTGTCGAGGCAGGTCTGCCAGGGCCACGGGGTGGAGGAGGGGAACCTTTGTTTGGCCGGGAAGCAAGAGGCCGTGTGCAGGGACAGCGGCCCCAAACTCGAGCCATGCGGAGCACGCTGCCCGCTGGTGGCCCAGCTCTCACCTGTGTTTCTGGCCCTGGCACCTGGGCTGCCCGTCTGGCGCCTTGAGACGGGGAGTGGAGCAGGGTTAAGACGCCTCAGGAGCAAGGCCAGTGCCTGGGATTGGCACAGACACAGATGGGGCTGGTTTGTCCTAAACACACGCAGCTGTCACCAGCAGCTGAGGAGGCACGTGGGCACTGAACTCAGCTCCTCCATTGTCTGAGCAGCTTCCCTCTGCCTGACCTGCCCTGAAGGAGTCCACGGATGGGCAACCTCAAGGGACATGGAGGGTGAGTGGCCACACGCGTGAGGTCTTTGCTCTGGCTGTCAGCCTGCTGCGGTGCGGGTCCTGGGGCAGCTGCAGGGGCTGCAGCCCACTCAGGGTCCTAGTGGCCTCCATGCCATGGGACCCACGTTTCTCTGTGGCTCATATTCCAGCGTTGGATTTGGGTCAGAGGGTGACAGTGTTAGAGGAACCAGCACCACCCATGCTGGCCCTTCTGTGTCCTGTGGAGGCTGTGGTCAGTGGCTGTGCCCCTGTACCATGGCCCACACCAGCCACAGCCCTGGACTTGTCCGTGCAGCCAAGAGTGATGTCCCAAACTGCCAGACAGTACTCTGTCCCCAGCGTGTGCTCACACACCACCCTCTGGGCGGAGGGCACAGCCAGGCCCGCATGGTGTTTGCTCACAGGCCACGAGCAGCTCGTGGACGGTGTCCTGTGTTGTCAGCCCCTCCCTCAGGCAGAGGAGAGGCCTTCCCTGTGCACCGCTCGGAGGAGGTGCCCATCAGTACAGTGTGCTCCTTGTCAAAGAAAAATAAACGCTAGAACAGTGACCTGGGTCATGTGTGTTGTCTTTGGGGGAGAAAACATCCTATGTAAACCTCACAGACCCTGGGGGCTGTGTGAGGCGCTGGGTCCTGATGACCCCAGAGTGTCGCCTGCCCCGGGTGGCCTGCCTTCAGCATGTGGGGTCACGGGTGGCAACAGAGTGACCTGGTGTTGCTCCACTCATCTGATTCTGGGCATATGGTTGAGGCTTCTGGGCCATGGACCCGCGCTCTGCAGTATGTGCTGGGGTGCAACACCCTGGGGTTCCTTCCTGGGAAGGAGCCTGCCGAGTCACACATGATGCGAGGGGCCCCTGCCTGGGCAGCCTCTGACTGGCCCGGCCCCTACAGGGAGCAAGAAGGGCTCTTAGGGGCAGACCAGGGAGGGTGGCCCTCAGAGGATGGTGGACTTCAGTGGAGACTCTCGCGACAGACTTGGGCAAGGGAGGGGAGGGGCCCAGGCCAGAAGTGGCGTCCCTTCCCTGCCCAGCCCCACTTGGGGCACAGCCCCGCCCAGGTCCTGGAGGCCGATGGGTGCAGATGTGAGCTGGGTTCACTCCTGAGGGGCTTGGGAGGTGGCGAAAGCAGCGCTCAGAGACCAGTCTCTCTGCTTGACGAGAACCCGTTTATTTGCACTCTTTGTGGGCGGCACTGGTCTCCTGGGTGCTGGCGGCAGCCCCTGCCTGGCTCTGAGGAGCCACTCTTCTCTGTGTGGTGTGTACCTGAGCCTCTTGCCCCTCCCGTCCCTGCCCGGGCCACCTCCCACACCTGCCTGATCTGCCCCAGTGTCTGCTCGGGGGGTTCCACTCCAGGGGCTGGTGCTGGTGGGGCTGGTGACTGCAGGCAGAGGCTGGGAGGTGGTTTGGACGGTGGGCAGGTGTGGCCGGGAGTGCCCTGTGGTCCCCTGTCCTTCCCTGCTGGGTCAGGGTCTGCAGGAGTGTGGCTGGTTCGAGCCTCTGCCTAGAAACCCCTCCTGCAAAGGTGAGCCATGTCCGAGGGCGCTTCCAAAGCTGCACCTTGTGACCGGAAAGGGGCTGCCAGCACAAGCCTAGGAGGTGGCGGTGGCCGTGTTTGTCCTTGTTTTCACTGCAGCCCTGCACACCCAGGAGAGCTAGCAGTGTCCCTACTAGTCCCTGCAGCCCTGGGGGCTACACCCACAGCTGCTGAACACCTGCAGGGTGAGCACGAGCCGCTGGCTGGGTGCACTGGGGTCTGGGCAGGGCAGCTCGAGCTGCCGCGTGTAGGAGCTGAGGGGGTGGCAGCAGCTGCAGTGGACGTCCACCTGCTGGGTGTCGACGTTGAAACTGCCGAGTAGCCAGAGTGGGACAAGGGTCAGGGTCAGGGCTACCTCAGGGGTGCCTGCTCCCAGAAGGCCCCCCCTCCCCAGGCCAGCTCTGGATGTGTGGACACCAAGTCCCCAGGTGAGGACCTCCCCAGCCTGCAGGTGCCAGGGCAGGGTGTAGCAGACAGGGTGTGGAGTGGCCGACCTGACCGGGCAGCACATGCCTGGATTGGAAGCGAGCCTGGGCGCGGTGGGTCTGCCCTGACCTCTGCCATGGCTCCACTAGGCTCCTCGAGGACCCACTTCCCGTGGTGGGCTCTAGCTCAGGCCCACCCTGGACGCAGGGCAGGATCCTGCTGGCGGGCTCACCTGGCAGAGGAAGCACAGACACCCTCGCAGCGGGTCATGGTCACATTTGCTGTGCAGCCCTTGAACGTGATCTCCTCCTGATGTTCCTGCACACTGCAGGCCCCTGGGAGCCGAGAGGCCGGTCAGAGGTGCCAGGGGCACACAGTTGAGCTGGTGACTGGGGCCCCTGCCTGCCTCTGGACACTCTCCTGCCCCTACTTCTACCCTTTCAGCTTCCCACCGAGCTCAATCCTTCGCTCTGCACAGGAGCAGATCTCGACAGTCTCTCAGTTTGTGTTTTTTTCCTCACAGTTGCTGCACTGGAGTCCCTTGAGGCTGAGGATTTCTCAGAGGATACCAGGTGCTGAGCCCTGAGCCTGCTGAGCTACCCTGGTTCCCTGTGCCCCTTCCTGGGCCTGGACTCTGCCCTGTGAGCATGGGCGTCTCCAGTTTGCTGGACCCAGGACCTACGGGGGGTGAGGACAGGGTGTCAGTGTCCCCATAGCGGGCAAGCAGTGCCCCAGGAGCTCCTTATACCCCAGCCTGGGGAGGACAGAAGCAGACCATGTCCCTTGGTCTAGGCTCAGGGAGAGGCTGGGGTCCAATGCAGAAGGACCATGACAGACAGCCTTGGTGAGACACGTGTGGGCAGCACGTGGCAGGGTAGACAGTGGCAATGCTGGCATTAGAAACTGCCAGTGTGGGCCGGGTGCGGTGCTTCATGCCTGTGATCGCAGCACTCTGGGAGGCCAAGTCAGGAGGATTGCTTGAGCCCAGCAGTTCAAGACCAGCCTGGGCAACAAAGCGAGACCCCATCTCTACAAAAAATAGAAAAATTAGCCAGGCATGGTGGCACACACCTCCAGTCCCAGCGACTCAGGAGGCTGAGGCAGGAGGATCGCTTTAGCCCAGGAGTTGGAGGCTGCAGTGAGCTGTGATGACACCACTGCACTCCAGCCTGTGCGACAGAGTGAGACCTTGTCTCAAAAAAAACCAAAAACAAAGTAAAAAAAGCACTGCAATGTAGAACTTGGGTTAAAAAGTTTAAGAAAAATGCCTGGACAGAGATATTCTGCCCATATGCCCTCCCCTAGCTGCACCCAAGTTCACTGCTTGACAGCAGAGAAGGGAAGCCACTTGGAGTGCTTCCTGCCCCACTTCTCTGCGAGGGCTTTCTCCAGAAGGTAGGGCCCTGTTGCCCCAGTGGTCCTTCCCTCCTGGCCACCCCTGTGCCCTCACCTCTGTTTCCTGGGGCCACCTCCCCAGAAACAGCCTATACCCAAGTCCTTGTCTCAGAGAGACCCAAGCTAAGACTCTGTCAGCCTACACAGGTGAGCTGTCACCCACAGGAGACACTGCAAAGCTGACAGTTGTGTTGCTGGGACGTCCTGCCTTGGTGAGGCCTAGGCATACGAGGGGAGCCAGTCCCTGGGTGGATGCCGTGGGAGGAACACAGGGTGGGTTTGGGCAGCTGCTGCCACTGAGGCAAGGTCTGAGGGTATGCTCTGTCTCCAGGGAGTCCATGACCTGGGGGCAGTGGACTTACTCATGGGCAGGAGGGCACGAGGAAGCCAGGAAGAGCTGTGGCCATGATACTTAGGGAGAGCCCCTACCCAGAGAGTGAGCCCTGCTAACCAGACCCAGCTCTGCATGCAGCAGGTCAGCTGGGAGAGGCATGAGGTGCACTCAGCTCCTTCCCCTTTTTGCACCCAGTGGTTGCACTGCCGGAGCCCCAGGGCCCCACCAGCCCTAACATCCTCTGAAAGCCGAAAGGGGTGGCTGTGGAAGGTTCTTGGGGGCGATTCCCAGCAGGGTGGCCAGGACTGCAGGGGGGATGGGGGCACAAGTGAGCCAGTGGAGGAAACAGACCATCAAGGCCCAAAGGAGCCCAGCTGGTGGCCAGTGCCTGTTTTCAGGGGGTCCTGAAGACCCGAGGAGAAAGGACCTGGAGCCACATGGACCAGAACTGAGACAGGCCTGCAGACGTGGGCAGCATGGGATCCTGGGTGCATGCTGAGGCCGACCCTATACAGCAGGTGAGGCATGCAGAGCTAAGGACAGGAGGAGGCCAGGCACCAAGCACCTGGGATGGGCGGCAGAGATGACACTTACCAGATGTGCTGGGTGGAGGAGTGACTGGAGAAGAGGAGGAGGCAGGGGCAGATGTGCTTCCATGTGGAGTGAAGGAGGTGGTTGTGAGCGTGGAGGTGGGCACCTGGGTGGGGCTCGGGTGCCTGGTGGGGAAGGACGTGGCTGGAGGACTTGGGGTTGCCGTAAGACCCAAGGTGGAAGACAGGGAGCCTGCAGTGAGGACCTCGGTGGAGAGAGAGGTGATACGAAAGGTTGTGGCCTGAGAGGAGGCTGTGGAGGAAGTGGGGCTGCGGGATGTGGTCTTGGGTGTGGAAGGAAAAGCAGTGATGCTGAAGGCTGGGCGGTGGGACTCCGTGGGAGACACAGGCAGGGTAGGCATGAAGGATGGAGCAGAGGGGGTGAAAGCAAGGGTGCTAGCGGGCCAGGGGGAGGACCTTGCAGCAGTGGAGGCAGAAAGCGAGGAAGGGAAAGGAGTAGATGTAGACTTAGATGTAGTAAGGGACACACTGGACAATGTGGCGTGGGAGCTAGAGCTGAGAGTGAGGGTATGCACGGGAGCAGACATGACAGTGGAGGATGTGCCAGCAGAGACGAAAGGCGTCCAGGTGGCAGCCTGAGGAGACACAGAAGATGGGATCGGGCTGCTGGTTGGCAGAAGGGTGGGGGCGCTGGTCCTGGGAGACAATGGAGAGGAGTGCAAAGCATTAGGTGGAGAAACAGTGGTAGCAGCACTAGGAAGCGGGGCACTGGAGGAAGGAGAAGATGAAACAAGAGAGTTCCAGCTGGAGTTCTGGGGCACTGAGGGGGAAGGAAATGAGATGAGGGAGGGGGAAGTAGAGGTTTTGGCTGTGCTGAAGGAGGTTTGGGCCTTGGTGGTCCCTGTCAATGGTGTGGATGTGTGGGTGGACCCCGTGGGGTTCAGAGATGTAGATGGAAGCGTGGTGGCCGTTGCCCTTGGGGTGGAAGTGGAAGTGGGTAAGTGTGAGTGGGCTGTGGTGCTGCGTTGGTGATTGGTTGGAGTGACCGAGGAGGTGGACGAAGGTGGAGTGGTAGTGGGAAGTGTGGTCTCGGGGTATGTAGGTGTCCGCTGGGAGCTGGTGGTCTTGAAGGAGGTTCCAGTGGGAGGCCGCGTGGAGTGTGGGGTGGAGGACACTGTCGCCGTGGGTGGGGAGTGTGTGGTACGGGTCGTATGTGGAATGCTGTTGGTGGCCGTTGTGGTTTGGACCATGGGGGTCCCAGTTGCGAGAGTGGTGAGTCTGGGGGTGACGGTGGTGGCTGAAGATGAGGTGGCTTCGTGGTGGGTTGTGGAGAAGGGTCGTGAGTGCTGGGAGGTGGAGGTTCTGGCTGTGCTGAAGGAGGTCTGGGCTTGGGTGGTCCCAGTGAATGATGTGGGCGTGTGGGTGGGCCCGGTGAGCTTCAGAGATGTTGTT
>CAUYSK010019528.1:0-38101 GCA_963575035.1 Avahi laniger | reverse complement strand
CAAATGGTTAAGGACACACAATTTAAATTTCTTTACGTGTTCTGGACTTGCAATTCTACCACATGATAATTGTATGGTCTTTGGCAAATTAATCTCAATGACTATCAGGATCCCTACTTTTTAACTTTGAAGGAACTCTCCAAAGAACTTTAAAAAAATACAGTATAGTGACAATGACTTGGGGAGCAGATAAAGACACTGCATTAATAGTAGATAGTCAGTAATTGCATATAATTTTAGTCATCTTACCTATGTATTAATAGCATCACTTAGTGACTGAACCTAATTAATAAAAATGTCATATGTGTGAACCTCCTTCTCTCAGGTATAGCTATGGAAAGATAATAAGTGGGATCCACTGGCCTGCTTTCCCAAGCACCTCTAGTATAACTGAGTCAGTACCTATGTTGGGTGAGATGCTATGGGAAATGTAAGATGGCTAAATTATTACAAAATACAAGGCATATATTCATACAACTTCAGAATATTGAGGACAAAAGAAGCGATGAGTCAAGGAAAAACATGTCACACAGGTTTAGGCACTCACAACACTGACAGTTTGAAGATAATAGAGATAGGCCTTCAAAAGTCTTAGTTAAAAACATTGCCAACCTAGAATACTATACTAAGCTAATATCGGTCAAATATGAGGGTATATGACAATTTCATATACATAAGGTCTCAGAAATTTTGCTTTCCATACATTCCTTCTACTGTGTTCCACCACAATAAGAAAGTAAATTAAAATGGGACATACATAAGATACATAAAACAGGATGCCAAACAACAGATTATGGATACAGTGAAGGGAGATTCCAGGGTAGCTGATATGCATTTAACTTCCAGAGCAACCAGTCAAACCTGTAATATGTCAGAGCCTCTGGAAGAGATGATTCCAAGAAGAAGAAATTGATGCATTACCTACTGCATCTGAATGGCTTAAAAGCAAATTTACACAATTGGTGGAAAGTCAGTGTTTGAATTAACATCAAATTTTCAATAAACAAATGAAATAACGTGAGCAAAACTATTAGATCTAGGGAGTAACAACAACAAAAAGATTTGTGCAAGAAAGAAATAACTAGTCATGATGTAAAATATTAGTCAGCTGTGAATAGCATGTGTGTAATCTTAGTAATGCAAACACAGAAAACTAATTTAACCAAACTTACCATGTAACAATATTGAGAGGATAAAAATATTTAATATGTTTGTGTGTGTGTTTGTATGAGATTGGATTGGTTGAAATTGGGAAGTCAATAGAAAATGTCTACTATTAAAAAACCAAGAACTAGTAATGTAAATGAGTTTAATAGAGATAGAGGTAAAGATCTAAAGAATAAGTTAAAGAGTTTCAAGTGGTTGCTTTTGAGGAGGAACAAGAAGGACAAGGAAGACAAGGGACTTCTCTTTATTCCCTAGTTGATCCCTATCCATTCTCTGACCTTGTTGGTTGGACTCAGGCTTTCTGGGAGGCTGCCTTCTATGGTCAACACCAAGATTCCTTTGCCCTCTGACTTGCAGTTGGATTTGTCCAATGGCAGGTAGCAGGAGGATATTGAATATCAAAGGACAGGAGAAGAGGGAGATCAAAGCATTCACCTCTGCTCTTCCCACCTTCTAACTCTGTCTTGGTCTAACTAGTGTCTTTCAGGCTTGATCTCTCACCTAAAGAGATTTAATGGATAATTTCAAAATTTAAATATTAAGGTTGTTAAGTATGAAATGTCTGATTTCCTTAAGTACTAAGTTTGACATTTTATATCTCTGACATTTCACTTTGACACTTCTTGTTTAATTTTTATCATGAAGGTACATACTCATTCTCTCAAATGCATGATTTGGCTTGTGATTATCTTTCAAATTTTTTTTACAGTAATTTTTGTGAAAACACGGATAAGTCAAAAATTCACATTACTTTCAAATATGTGTTCTGTCGTGGAACCAATGCTGTGCAGAAGTTCAAAATACCAACGAAGTGTTTGGGAAGGATGTGGCTAATGAACATATGGTACATCAATGGTCTGAGAAGTTCCATTCTGGTGATTTTATTCTTGAAAATGAGCCACGTGGGCAATCTGAGATCAATGTGGATAGTGATGGGCTGAAAGCTGTAGTAGAAGCAAATCCATCTCAACCTATGTGTGAATTAGCAGCAAGGTTGGACATCACTATTCTAACAATATTGGACCATTTGAAACAAATAGGCAAGGTAAAGAAGTTGAATAGATGGGTACCGCATGAATTAAATGAGTGTGAGAAGAGAAATGGTCTCGAAGCTTGCCTTTCTTTGCTGTCACAACATAAAGACGAATCATTTCTACACCATATTGTTAAGTGTGATGAAAAATGGATGGTTTTTGGCAATCTCAAGTGTTCAGCACAATATTTGGATAAAGATGAAGTGCAGAAACACAGTCTAAAACCGAACATTCATCAAAAAAAGATAATAGCGTGTGTTTGGTGGTCCAGCGCTGATATTATCCACTACAGCTTCATGAAACCTAGCCAATTGATTACAGTGGATGTCTACTGAAACCAATTGGATGAAATGATGAGGAGGTTTGTGATTAAGCAGCCGAGATTGGTTAATAGAAACAGACCAATTCTCTTGCGAGACAATGGTCGACCACGTGTCACACAAACGACACTGCTTAGAATACCAAGGCTGGACTTGGAAACTCTCTGTCATCCACTGTATTCACCAGACCTTGCACCAACTGACTACCACTTCTTCCAGGCTTTGGAAAAATGAAAATTATTCAATTCTCAAAAATAAGTGGAAAACACTTTTTGTGATTTCATCGCCACTTCTTTCCAGGCTTCTTTGTTGTTGGCTTAAGTAAGCTCCTGTCAAGATGGCAAAACTGTGTTAATAGTTTAAGCTCATACTTTGATTAATTGTACTGCTTCTTGTTTGAGAATATAACGAACTAAACTTCTGATTTGAAATTGGATATTTCATATTTAATGACCTAATAGAAATAGTAAGTTATACAAAATATGTTTACTTTTTCACTTTAAGTACATAAAACTTAAATGTTGACATTTTAGGCAGCTGGCAGTTAAGATATATTTAGAATAAATGCATGTATATTTGCCTAATGTAATAAATTCAAGTTTGAATTTTTGTACTGGAGAACGAAGAGACTTGGACTATTCCTGGAAGTAATTTGTAGATTTTCCCCTGTGCTCTGGTGGGGCAGGTAGACAGCAGCATGTTTGAAGGCTTCTGTCAAAATTCCTGAAATCGGACACTGCTTAAAGACGTAGAGGGACTTTATATTGTAAAACCCTGGAATCCTTCCCCATTCCTTCCTCGACTGACTGGAATGCACACATGCACCCAAGCACATGCACACAGACACACACACACACACACACACACACACACACACACACACACCTGGGAAAAAAATGAAAGGGTCTATCTGGGCCAAAAAAAAAAAAAAAAAGAGATGAGGTCATGCATCTTGCCTCAGGTACTGCAAAATGGAGAGGAAAAAGATGATGATAATGTGACAATTTGCATTTTCAATGTTAAAAAAGAAAGCCTGAGGTTTTGTACAATATTCTTAAAGGATTATTGGAAATATTAATACACGTGAGTTGCTACAGTAGCCTAATCAGGAAATCTACTTTTAGCTGTCCTCAAATGGTGATGCTGAAAATTGCGGTGTTGAGCCGTCTACCTACACTGACACCTATAGGTAACTTGAGAAAATGTAAATTGGAATAACAGAAAGGCCACTGGTAAAAATAGCTATGAGAAGCTGCCATAATAATCTCTGAAAATGGCAGTTTACAAGAATAGGTCAGGATGAGGTCAGGGAAGGACAGTGGCAACAATGACAAATACCGATGCAGTCTTGATTCCACACATTGTGTTGTTCACAGGTAGTCTACGCAGAGTAGTGATCCTCCACCTTTTCTTCAATCACCAATCCAAGAACACATGGACAACTTGTTTTTATGTTCCTGTTTGGAAAATGTCTAAATATTACTTGGTTAATCTCTCTTTATTTTCCTTTCAAATATGCTCAATTTTCTTTAAGAGCCAAAACTTCTATTATTTGATACACATAGAAAATTATTTTTAAAAATAATTTCTATAACTTGCACAGTTCATTAGATACTGAATAATAAAATAAGATCCATTTTCATATTTCATATCTTAATGTCTCATTATAGTTAATATTTGGGAAAATTTATGAACTGGGGAAAAGCTCCATTTGGGAAACACACACTGTCTTAACAAAGCCATAAAATAAATTGTGCCCTTGTCTTCTCTCTTTTTCCACCCACTGTGTTCACCCTGTTAAGAGCACAAACTGACTGATTTTGATACTGCCTTTTAATTTCATGCGATAGATAGTCATTGAGCACTTAGTGTTTCCAAAATACTATGCTAGGGAACTCTCACAGAGCCAGAAGTTGGGTCCATGTCATCTGAGCTCAAGTCTGATGCTTAACCAACCACCATTCACCACCACCATTCTAATAGAAGTGTGATTAATTGTCCAAGCCATTTCAATATTCTGAAGGTAAAATCAAAAATAGCTGCCTGTTTTCTGAACAAGGGTGTTTTAACACAAAAACATACTTATCTTCTTTATATGAAGTCATGTATTCACCCTAGTGAAAAAGAGATTGGAGATACATAATGTTATCATAGTTGAGAAACAGGTGGTTCCTGTGATAGGCAAGTTAATGCCCCCCACAAAGATTTTCAAGCCCTAATAGCCAGAACCTGTGAATATGTTGCCCTGCATGGCAAAGGAGAGTGTAGAGATATGATTGAATTAAACCTCTTGCACTGGAGAGATTATTCTGATTATCAACATAATCAGAAGGGTCCTCACAAACAGAAGGTCTGATATGTGAGAACAGAGGGAGAGATTGATTACTGTGGCCATGAGCCAAGAAATAGGGGCAAACTCTAAAAGCTGGAAAAGTAAAGAATTGAGTGGATTCTCCCCTAGTCCCTGCAGAAGGAACGCGCCTTTGCCACCACCTTGATTTTTAGCCAACTGAGACTGATTTTGTACCTCTGACCTCCAAAAATGTGAGAAAATAAATGTGTTATTTTAAGCCACAGAGTTTGTGGTAATTCTGTTACAGCAGCAATGGAAAACAGGTTCAATTCACTTTTAGTGTGCCAAGTACAAACCTTCTTATGTGTGACTTGCCAGAGCATGAGAGAACACTGCAAACAAAATACAGTATCCTTTTTCTCAAGCAGGCACATGGTATGTTTATTTTTCATTTGTCTTCTGTTTCTACCCACTGACGTGTAGGGAGTTCATAAACTTCTAAGGCATTCTTTCATATCCTTCACAACTATGGTCAGCTCTCCACATCCGTGGGTTCCACATCCATAGATTCAATCATTCATGGCTTGTAAATATCCAGAAAAAAAAACCCACAAAGTTCCAAAAAGAAAAACTTGAATTTGCCGTGTGCCAATTGCTATATCGAATCCATGCCAATGAAGCGCTATGTAGACATTGTATTAGGTATGACCATATACCAGTTCTAGAGAAACACAGGGGCAGTATGGAGGATAAAGCAACACCATCTTACATGCTAATTCACCATGTTGACTTCTAATTAACCTCAGTTGCCGGAAAAAGATTTCTACCTTCATGTATTTATCATAAATAAATTATTGTCAACACATACCATAAATCTTGCCCTTAAGCAAATTCCCTGAGGGGTTGCCTTCAATTGTCTTACATAGTCCTTCCCTATGGTATGTAAGCCTTAAGTCTCCGGGTAACAGTGTGGGGATTCACTGTCTTGTCTCAAGGCCACTGAAGACATGGCTTCTGTTAGTAAGTGCCTATTAAAAGTTTCTTTTTTGAGAAAATGTATTTTTCAGCATCTTTCTTTGGCCTTTCAGCTTCCTCGGCCTTTAGAGGGTAGGTTTGCACAGACCTGCTCACTGTGGAACAGGGCGCATTACACACACAAAAATTTTTTTCTCTTTGTCCATGTTTTTAGCACTGTAGGAACAAACTAGAGCCAGATGGTAAGTGGCAACAGCTAAGCACTAAATAGAAAACAAACTGGACAAAATTTTATAAAAGGAAAAGAAGTAGATTATACATAGCACACACAGAGTATTATATATATAATACATGTTATATATGGTGTGTATGTACATAGTGCATATATACATATGTAACATAAAGGTAATTTGTTTCATCATGTTAGACTCCAGTTTTTCTCATTAATTCTAGAAATAAAACCTCTCTTAGAGTTTTATTTTTTCTTTATTTAAATTTCTAGGAATGAAATTTATATCAGCTTTTTCATGAATATGTAGAAGGATAGATTATACCTTTGTGTTTTTTGGTTAATCTTTCTATAGGTAGCCATTAATTCAAGGCATAGTCTTTCTAATAGTCTTTCTTAAACTCTATCTGCTTTTCCTTCAAATGCATTTTATGTTAATGACTTTGTCAAGATATAATTTACATACCATCAACTGTAAATGTTTACGATGTACAATTTGATAAGTTTTGACATGTTGATAACTCAGTGAAATTATCACTACAATCAAGAAAATGAACATATCTTCCAGCTCCAAAAATTTCCTCCTGCCCCTGTGTAATGCCTTCCTCAAATACCCTCTTCGCCCATTTGCAGACAACAACTGCTCTGCTTTCTGTCATTCCAGTCAACCTTTTGTATAAAGATGTTATCATACCCTATGTACACATTTTATCTTGATTCTTTCCTTTAGTACATTTTTTTTGAGTTTTGTTACTATTGCATGTATCAATACTGTATTTATTTTTATTACGGAATAAGATTCCGTTGTATGAATATAGCATAATTCTTTTTTTCAATTCACTTGTTGATTAACATTTGGATTGTTTCTAGGTTTTGGCTATTACAAATAAATCTAGTAAAGTGTTTGTATGAATATAGGCTTTCATTTCTCTTGGGCAAATACCTGTGGCTGGCATTGTTATTAATATAGGCTAGGTGAAATTTTTAAAAAAAGTGCCAAGCTGTTTTAATGCAGTATATCATTTTTAACCCCCACCAATAATTATGAAAGTTCTAGTTGTTCTACATCCTGTCCAAAACTTTGTATGATCTGCCATTATAAAACTTGTGTAATGGCACCTAATTTTAATTTGCATTTTCCTAATAACTAATGATGTTCAATATCTTTTTATGAGATTATTGGTCATCTGTATATCTTTTTAAATAAAAGGTCTGTTCAAAGATTTTGCACATTTAAAAAATAGATTGTTTATTGTCTTCTTACTTAGTTTTGAGAAGTACTAGAGAATTGCTATTTCTTTTTAACTTAAATATTTGATAGAATTAATAAGTGAAGACATCTGGGCCTGGAGTTTTCCTTGTGGGGAGGTTTTTGCCTACAAATTCAATTTCTGCAATAGATACAGTTATCTTTTATCATGTCATCTTTTTCTTTTTAGGTATGTTTTGGTAGATTGTGTCTATTTCACTAATTTCAGTTCAGTTTAGATTTCTTTTACTGTGTGGCGTCAGATAAGGGTCCAAGTTAATATTTCCTCTTACTGTTTTGTATTTAACACATTGATTTAGAATAGCATACCTTAGATCATCATTTATTATGCATAATTTATGGTCTGCTATCTTCTTCTATGTTTACATACTAATATCTGTATTTTCTAGTAGAATGGTACAAATTATAGAAAGAGAAACTCTGAGTAAGAAAAATTTGTATTTGAATTCTGAATAATATCCACTATAAATCTCAGTTATATGTAAATGGGGATAATAAAATATTTATCCTTTAGTCTTTGGGAAGATTAAATGAGATAAAGTACATAAAGCACAATGATTGACACAAAAAGACACTCAATGAATATCATTATTTGCTTTTTAATTAATCTGCACTATTTTCCTAGCCATCGTCATTTTAATTCTTGTTTCCTCTGAATATAGGTTGTGTCAGTCAGGGTTCTTTGGGAAGCAGATGTTGAGAAGGAGTTAGGAATGCAAGACGTTTATTGGATGGGTGGGAGAGTTGGAGGTAATGCCCGTGAAAGGGAGGAAGAGGAAGCAGGACTGGGCAAGCTAAGTCTTCGGACCACAGTGCAGATCTGACACCTGGGAAAAAAAGGAGCCCTGAAGTAGAACTTTTCAGAAAAACCTTCAGACTGCAATATAGGTCTGACAAGGTCTTGGGTCGCCAAATAGAGAACTCCGAAAGAGAGACTATTCATGACAGGATTCTCTCTGCAGACATGCCCAGGCCCTACTAGCGCCATCATGCTAAGTCAGTGGCTCAGGACTGCCCAGGAAGAGCACATCCTCCATTCAAATTTTGTGGCAGGACCTGAAGGTAGGACAGTTGGAAGCACTTAGCTAACTGTAACCTTCGCAGTTGAACACCAAGTCCTATCTTGAAGGGGCTCTCGGAGGAGTACCTCTCAGACTGATTTGTGTGCGTATATACATTTTCTAATTCATTGACAATATACATACACGAAGTGCACAAATATTAAGTTTACAGTAACTCAGGGGACTTTTACACTGTAATCACATCTATGTAATCACAACCAAGATAAATATATAGAACATTATAAGGATCATCAAAAGCCTCCACTCTGCTCACTTTCAGTTATTAATCCCCAATGGTAACTAGCACAAATTAGTTTTGAATATATTTGAAATTTTATTAATGGAATTATAACATAAATACTTCTTTGTGCCTAATTTCATTCACTTAAATTCATGTCTATTAGATTAATAAATGTGGTCAGCTGTAGCAGTAGTTCTTTAATTGTTATTGCTGAAAAAAAAACCATGATGTATTTATAAGTGCATACATATTCATGAAAAGAAAAGCAAGATATGACAGCTGTCTGAAGCTTAAACGCTCATATTTTTACCTCATAAGTTTTCCTACTAAATTTTGCACTCGATTTGGAAAAACAACAACAAACATCTTTCTCTACTGTTCGCTTTTCTTAGAATGAAAGATATTCAGAACTGATAGCGTAATAGCTCTCATCATGCAGATGTGTTAGGGAGACAAGAGCAGCTTCTTAAAAATATAAAGTACCAGTCACTTTCCTCAGAATTACTGATTCAGTAGGTCTAAAGTATAATCTGTGGAAACATTATCTGTAATTTTTGAATCTTTATTCTTTTGAAAAATGAGTAGTCCAAGTGATTCTCTGGCTGTGGCTCACATCCTGTCTCAGGACCTCTCCTATAATCAAACAGCCTACCTTTAGGAACAAGAAAACCAACTCCATTTCTTCATACTTGTAAAAGGCATACTTTCTATGGAGATTTTCTTTTTCTCTCTCCCCTGTATTAAAATACAGTATAGAGGGGAATTAAATAGGAACTAATGTTTCCCTCAGTTCCACTAAACTTTTGATAGGTTTCTTCCTGACTATAGGCCACTGACTTATCTTTTCCTAGAGCATTTATATTAGAAAACTCGCAACTGTAAATTTTTTCACTGCCCCACTGAAATGTAAATTTTTTCCTAGCCTCTTGCCAGTTTTATAACTTGGGAATGTCTTTCTTAAGGATGTGGAAGCCATCTCTTCAAAACGTAACATCAAGAAAATAGTATTCAATTATGGAAAACAGTATGGAGGTTTCTCAAACATTTAAAAATAGAACTGCCATATGACCCATCAATTCTATTAATACTTCTGGGTGTATATCCAAAGGAAATAAAATCACTATCCTGAAAATATTTGCACTCCCATGTTTATTGCAGCATAATTCACAATACTCAAGATAAAGAAACATGTTAAGTGTCTATAGTCAGAAGAATGGCTAAAAATGTGAGAGGTGTGTGTGTGTGTATGCACACATATACACATATGCACACATGTGCACACATATACACATGCATATAATATCCCATTGTGTGCGTATAAAAATTTATACAATAAAATATATATGGACACAATGGACTACCTTTAAAACCAAAGGAATCCTGTCATTTGCAACATGAATGAATCTAGAGGATATCATGTTAAGTGAAATAATTCAAATTAAAAAAGACAAATACTGCATGATCTCACACATAGAAACTAAGTCCAACTCCCAGTAACAGAGAGTGGAACGCTGGTTACTAGTGGCTGGGGAGAGGTGGAGGGGTGGGATAAAAAGGAGATATTGGTCAAAGGGTACAGCCTGTCAGTTATAGGTTAATAGGTTCTGGAGACCTAATGTATTGCAAGGTGACTATAATTAATAATAATGTATACTTACAGTTTGCTAATAGAGTAGATTTCAAGTGTTCTCATGACAGAAAAGAAAAGGTAATTATGTGAAGTGATGGGCATGTTAATTAGCTTGATTATGGTAATCATTTCACAATGCATACATATATCAAAACATCAAGTTGTATGCCTTAAATATATACAAATTTTATTTGTCCATTATACCTCAATGAAGATGAAAAAAGAAGAAAAAAATAACACTCCTGCCTCCCAGGCTCTGTGGGAGAGTAAGAGCTTACCTTAGTTAGATAAGCCCTAATTAGCGAACACAATGGCCTAAACACATTGACCAACTTCACCCCTAGTGTTCTCCAACAGGTTTCCACTAGCTCATCCCAGCAACTAAAAATGCTCCCCTCTTTCTTGCAGCTGAGCTTTCATCTCTCTCCCCTATTGCAATAGTCTCGAATAAAGTCTTTCTTGCCTGTTTAAGTCTGTTCAGTGCAATTTTACTTTGACAGAACACTAAAGAAATATTTCTGTATTTTTCACAAATTTATAGAATTAGAATATACATTTTGATGTTTCCTTTTAAACTACTGTAATTTTATAAAGCCCATAGAGCCCTCAATTTGGTTTTGAGAAAAAAAGGAATCTAATTTCATTTTTTTTTTCGTCAGTATCTAGAAAAGGGAGAGAGGCACAAGGATCAGATTTATGCACTAATTAGAGCAAAGTTTCTCATGCAGCATGAAACTGAAACTGTTAATGGGAAAATAACACATAAATAGCTTTGGGAAAGAATCAGTAGGCAGTAGGAAAGGGCAATAAAGAACCTATCGCAGTTGTCCAAACTTAATGCATAGTCATTATCTAGTTCACCTGTGAGGAGGGAGCCAGGGCTAATCACTGTTGGAAGTAATTAGTTTAGGCAGAAACATTAAGGGTTTTTTTTTTTAATTACCTAGTAAGTTTAAAGAAATTTTCACGTATGAAATTTTTTTGATTGTTTTGGAAACACAGGGATTTTATGTCCCATTTACAGAAGTAATTATTCTCAGGAAGAAAGAAGAAAAATGCATAATTATTATGAATCTGAGAAAACATTGCCTAATTTTCCATCTGAAATGATAAGATTAATATTGCATATACACTTTCTTCTCTATTTCTGGTACTGCTCTTACTGCATATTATTGGCCTTATAAATTTAAATTTTTGAATAATTTCTTTCCCTACTTTATTAGCATTTCGTTTGTGATAATCCCAAACAAAACACTTCTTTATTTCAAATCTCATTTCCTTTTACAGAATCGAAACTCCAATATCTGAAAACATGATGGCACAGAATATCCTTGCTAACATAATCATAACATCTTATCTACCAATAATATTTAACAGCTTCTCCATGTGGTTTGCCATAACTCGATAGATTTATCTTCATTTTAGAAAGGCTATTTTAGCCAGTGTGCACATGGTTCATAAGTGGTAAAATCAGGGCTAAAACACAAACTCTTTGGTATAATTATATATTGTATCTAACACCCCAAGTACCTGTTTATTAAGCATAACATTTTTGTTTTAAGAATTTTAGGTTCTCAGCTACTTGATAGATGATGATTCTACAGCAAGAGGCCAGAGCATAGAAAGGACACAAGATTAGTTCACAAGTCTCAGAATCAGGAGCAAAGAATCATTGAGGTGCAAGAAAGCTTAGAAATGATAAAATCCAACCAATGCTTTCTTATATTTAAGAAACACCACTGAAAATCTCATAGTAGCTATTTTGCTCTATACTAAAATGAGAAAGTGGGTGCACAGACACACAGATATAACTGTGTACAAACATTTATGGTTAATAAAACTGAAGCCCTCAGTATTAACTATCATCATTATTCCATTAACCACAAAGAGTTGCTGTTATTTTTTGCTTGTTTCACATACGTTAGGTTTATTAAGTTTTAAGTTCTTAGAAAAGATAATTTTGCCGTGGCATCTGAGAAGATACTTTCATTTTTCTAAAAAGGTAGTTATTCCTGGGCGATTCTTTGTATTTAAAGAGATGTTCATTTTATAATAGTTTTAAATTTACAGAAAAGTTGCAAAGATAATACAGAAAGTTCCTGTGTACTCTGCATCCACTTTCTCCAATTATTAACATCTAACATCATGGTACATTTGTTATAATTAATGGACCAATACTGATACATTATTATTAACTAAACTCCTTACTTTATTAAGATTTCATTAGTTTTCCCTGTTGTTTTTCTGTTCCAGCATCCCATCTAAATCACCACATTACATTTAGTCATCATGCATCATTAGACTCCTCTGAGATGTGACAGTTTCTCACACTATCTTGTTTTTGAAGACTTTGACAGCTCTGAGGAATACTTGTTGAGCATTTTCTAAAATGTTCCTCAGTTTGAGTTTGATTTTTTTTTTTCTTATGGGTAGACTGGGGTTATGGGTTTTGGGGGGAGAAGATCACAGAAATGAAAGTACCATTCTCAGCCTATCATGTTAAGGGTTCATGCTATCCATATGACTTATCACTGATGGAGTTACCTCCACCGCCTGGCCCAGGCAATGCTTTCCATGTTTTTACACTTTTTAAAGTGTAGAAACACCACACCATCTCCATTTCCATACCATATTCTTTAGAATCAAGTCATTCCATGTGGCCCAAATTTAGGAGGTGGGGAGTTGTACTCTGCCTTCTTGGTGGGGGGATTATCTACATAATTATTTGGAATTCTTCTGTGTGAAAAAATTTTCTATTGTCCCTTATTTCTTTATTAATTTAAGTTTTTAATTATATTAGTATGGACTTGTAGGTATTTATTTTATATCCTGGTCTATAATCCAATACTTAATTTTGTTCCTCAATTTTTTTCCTGCTTTGACCATTGGGAGCACTTTTAGTTAAATCCTGTGTCCCTTTGATGTACTCCCTCATTTTATTTTTTGAGTACTTCCTTACTTTAGGAAACTATATGATATTCCAGCTTTATTTTGTGCATTTCGACCAGGCCCACATAGAATCAACCATTTCTCCAGGGATCCCTAGTTGTTTTTGTTGAAGAATGGTTAGAAATCAAGAGCTGAGCACTGGTGTACTCATTGCAATTACTGAGGTGCTATTGCTTCCAGGACATCTGAGCAGACAGAGCTAGGAAATGATATGCACAGAATCCATGTACATGTACATGCCTATAATTTACCCTGTATCTGTTCATCAGCATCTCTTTTAAATTAAACAAGAGTTAATACTGATGTCTCAAACTCTAATCCAGTACCGCATGGTCCATTCTAACCTCTCCCACTTGCTCATCTCTGACCTCCCAGACTTGTCTCCCACCACCCACTACCAGTTTACTTACCTGTCAATTTCTGTATATATGTACAATGGTTCCAGAATAGTCAGGATTTGCCCCTGCAAGAAACTACTTTACCAACTAGAGTATAGTGCTTATGTCCATTTCTTTTTCTCTTTCATCTTAGCTTCCATTCATTTCTGAAGTCACTTACATCACCACCTCTTTTCCTAGCTCACTTTGGGGAAGTTATATCACAAACTTGCAAAGCAGCTGGATTATTTGGTCATAGTCTACATTTGATTCTTCTGCTTTATTTTTTAATTTGCACATATTAAATTTCATTCTTTGTGATTTAAAATTATATGAGTTTGACACAGGTAAAAACTAAGATTTTTGTAGCTGTCTATTAAATCTGGAAATATTAAGATATAAAAGCTAACAGGTAGATATGAAATGATGATAGGACTGCAATCCCTGTGAGGGTCGATGTCCACCTTCTTCACCTTTGGAGTTTCATAACTCACATATTTCCAGGCTTACAGTAGGTGCTAGAGATCTAACACTTAAATAAATGTGTTTCTTAGTGCCAGAAGATTTTTATATCACTGTTCCTTAATATCACTCTCCTTCATCTAAATATTGTATAGAAAAGACTCTGGTGTGCACACGGATAAGCACACCTTCTTTCCATAGTCTCATTTTATGTTGTAAAATCTAAATTATTTTGTAAACTTTGCCTTGTTACAGAATGATCTACAAGTTTGAGCATCCTTTTCCTTTCCCATATTAAGTGATTAGGTGTTCATCTTTCCACCTTATGAATGTTATTGTTTTTAACTTTTTTTTACAAGCTTACCACAGTTGATTCAGAATTCCATTTCCCTAGTCATTCATTCTATTCTTAGAGAGAATAGAATGAGTTTTTCCACACACGGAAAAACTTCTTTCAACTGTAAAAAAAAAAAACTTTCTAGCAGATTCTTAGGAAATGAAAATTTCCCAGTGCTGCTGTCTTGCCTCTAGGCTTCCTATAATTTCCCAAATACTCATAATGATAGCAATGTTGATAACATTATTCTTTATAATGTACAAATCATAGTACAATTTCATTTCATCATCACAATGAATCTAGAAATATTAAATTCATTTTTTAGTTGAATTTCAAAGACGTGAAACAATTTATTCACGATCATGCTAGCTGGTCATGATGTGAATTATGAAAGTTTTTTCAACTCTAAATTATGTGCTCTATTTTTTAAAATTTTGACATCATTTGAGAGAGAGAGAAGTTGCAGCAATAATTAAAAAATATATAACCATATGTATGTTTCTGCACAATATAGTTTTTCTGAACCATTTGGAGATAAGTCATAGACATGATGCCCCTTTTCCACTCATAGTTCAGGGTACATTTCCCCCAAATAACTACATTCCTTTACATAACCACAGTACAAAATCAAAAAACATGATACAATGCTATTTTCTAATTTACAGACTTAATACAGATTTTTCCAACAGTTCTTCCGTTGTTTCGACGACATCATTTCTTTTAATCTGGTGAGGTAGGATATTCCCATAAACTATCCTTTGTTTCCCTTTCACTTTAGTTTCATCCACACTTTCTAGAATGATTTCAGTGTTAAGTTCATTAATTTTTCTGTACATCTATGTTTTTTGACCAAGAATTCACTTCTCTCCCTTGTTATTCTTTCTTAACAAGTATGCCTTTTCATAGTAGTGCAAGTTTTCTCCTTTCAACATCCAAGTACACAGTCTAACCTCAAATAAACTTATTGATTTCTAGAGGACATTGTGAGCAGTGGTATGATGAACTCTTCAATTTGTTTATGATCCATTGTCTTCTTATAAGTATGTGAGTATCTAGAATTTAGTTTACCTATCAGTGCTCAGTTAATATGAGTTGATATTGTTTTTGTGTGAATCTCTGACCACATCCTCCATTTTTCTTACCATATTAACTTATTATTTGCATAGAGACTAGACTCATGTGCTTACCCAGAAGTATTTTTTCCCATCTGTCTACAAATTCTGTTTAAATCCCTCATTATCAAGACGTCTATCTTTGGAACAATACTTTTCCCATACAAATGGCATAGTTTATTGGCAAGGGATAAAATGTATCTGGTACCTTGAGTCATAATTTGAAATGTACATACTTAAAATTCCATTTTCATGCCCAATATTTTTGTTCCCATATATTTCTTTTTCTTCCAGAGTTCCAACTGCCAGTGAGAACAATGATTAAAACACCACCTGTGAATACTTTAATTGTCAAAGACGTCATAATTCCTAAGAAAAATTTTTATTGCTTACTGAAATCTTAAGGATAGCAAGCAATTGATAAAATTTTTAAATAAATATCTCAAAAAGCGTCTCTCCTAAACCTATACACCTAGACAGACAATATGCCTATGGAATTACTATTAGGATCATTCATTCATTCATACATGGGTTCAAGAAATATTTTAATTCTTGAATCCAGATACTACCTAACACATTGAAAGGTATAACATAGGTCTAAATAAGACAAGGGTCTGGGCTCAGTGAGTTCATATTACACTCAGAGTTTCAGATAATAAAGAAATAGTTAAAAAATAAGTAGAGACAGTAACAAATGCACCAAGTGATATTAACAATCTGGCAAGGTATAAAGTGACTTGCGGGAAGGGTCTCTTTAGGTAGGGTGATCTAGTACTTTCTGATCTGATAAAAATATGAATGAGTATCTGAAAAAAAAAAAAGTCAGGTAGAGAAGACTTAAAAGCAAGTCTGCTGTTTCCAAATATGAAGCTGTATGGAAGTGTAGGTATGGTGATGTGATCTGATTAAGAGATTGCATCTCTCAATAGCAATATAAGAATACAAGAAGTATGGGATTATGTAAAGAGGCCTAACATAAGAATCATAGGTATGCCTGAGTGTGAAGAAGAATACACACAAGGGCTGGGAGGCCTATTTGAGGAAATAATTGAGGAAAATTTCCCTGGCTTTGCTGGAAATTTAGCTATCCATGTATAAGAAGCTCAAAGGACCCCTGGGAGATTCATTGTGAAGAGGCGATCACCATGACATATGTTCAACAGACTGGCCAAAGTAAACATGAAAGAGGCACTCCCATGAGCCCTAAGATGAAAGCAACAGGTAACTTACAAAGGAAAAGCTATCAGACTAACTGTAGACTTCTCAACTGAGACCTTACAAGCCAGAAGGGATTGGGGTCCTATTCTCAGTCTTCACAGAATAGTGGACAGCCTAGAATTTTATATCCTGCAAAGGGAGGGAGAAATAAAGATTTTCTCAGATAAGCCAACACTGAGGGAATTTGGCAAGACCAGACCTACCCTGCAGGAAGTACTCAGAACTGCATTATATGCAGATCAGCACAATAGATACCCACCAGTGTAAAATCACCCAAAAGCTAAAGGTCAGACCCTGGATATGACAATAGCTCAAGACATAAAACAAGGTAATAAAGTTCTACTCAACAAGATGAACAGAAATCCACTCCACTTATCAATTCTCTCAATAAATGTGAATGGCTTGAATTCTCCATTCAAGAGACATAGGCTGGCTGAATATATAAAAAAATATAAGCCAAGTATCTACTGTCTCCAGGAAATACATCTAACCCACACGGACTCATTCAGACTCGAGGTGAAGGGATGGAAAATAATATTCCATGCAAATGGAAATCAAAAGAAAGCTAATGTGGCCATTCTTATGTCATATAACATAGAGTTGAAATCAACAAAAGTAAAGTAAGACCAAGATGTTCATTATGTAATGGTGAAGGGAACAAATCAACAAGAAGACATAACAATCCTAAATATTTATGCACCTAATGAAGGTGAATCCAGATACATAAAGCAAACCCTATATGACCTAAACAAAATGATAAACAACATCATTGTAATAGCCAGGGACTTTCGTACCCATGACAGAAAAGGATAGATCCTCCAAGCAGAAATTAATCAAAGAAATGATGGACTTAAATGAAACTTTACAACAAATGGACCTAATGGACATTTACAGAACATTCTAACCCTAAACCACTAAATATATGTTCTTTTCATCAGGTCATGAAACATTCTCTAAGATTGATCACTTTCTAACCAACAAAACATGTCTCAAAAAATTTTAAAAAATAGAAATTATACCATGTATCTTTTCAGACCACAGTGGAAAAAAATTAGAAATCAGTTCCAACAGAAGCAGTCAACTCTACACAAAGTCACGGAAATTAAACAACCTACTGTTAAATTAGTTATTGGGACATGGAGGAAATTAAGACGGAAATCAAAAGATTCTTCAAACTAAATGAAAAAGGGGACACAAGTTACCAAAATCTGTGGGATTCAGCAAAAGCAATCATAAGAAGAAAATTCATAGCCTTAAATGCCTACATCTAAAAGACAGAAAGATCACAAATCAACAATTGAATGATCATCTCAAGTAATTGAAAAAGGAAGAACAAGCCAATCCCAATTCTAGTAGAGCAAAATAAATAACTAAGGTCAAAGAAGAACTAAATGAAATAGGTAACAAAAGAATTATACAGAAGATTAATGAAACAAAAAATTGGTTCTCTGCAAAGGTGAACAAAATTGCCAGTCCTTTCACTAGATTAACCGGAAACAGACAAGAAAGGACCCTAATAAGCTCAATCAGAAATGAAAAAGGAGATATTACAACTGGTACCACAGAAATACAAAATATCACTTCTGAATACTATAAAAATCTCTATGCACATAAACTTGAAAACATTGAAGAAATGGATTAATTCTTGGAAACACACAACCTCCCTAGGCTCAATCAGGAAGAAATAGATCTCCTGAGCAGACTAATAGCAAGTTTAGAAATTGAAGCAGCAATAAGTATCTCCCAACAAAAAAACAGTCTCAGAGATGGTTTCATAACTGAATTCTACAAGATCTACAAAGAAGTACCGGTACCTATATTGCATAAATTATTTCATAACATAGGGAAGGAAGGAATCCTCCCAGACTCATTCTATGAAACCAATATCACCTTGATACCAGAGCCAGTAAAAGACACACAAAAAAGGACAACTACAGACCAATATCCCTTATTAATATAGATGTAAAAATTCTCCATAAAATCCTACCAAAGTGAATTCAGCTGCAAATTAAAAAATAATCCACCACAGCAAGGTAGCCTTCGTCCCAGGGATGCAAGGATGGTTCTACATATACAAATCTATAAATGTGATTTGTCACATAAATAGAAGTAAAAACAAAGACCATATGATACTTTCCACAGATGTAGAAAAAGCATTTTACAAAAGTTAGGCCCTTTTATGATAAGAATTCTTAACAAAATAGGAATAGATGGAACATACCTCAATATTGCAAAAGCCATATAGAGCAAACTCATAGCCAACATCATAATAAATGGAGAAAAATTGAAAGCATTCCTGCTTAGAATTGGAACCACACAAGGTTGCCCACTGTCATCACTTCTGTTCAATATAGTGTTGGAAGTCCTAGCCAGAAAAATCAGGCAAGAGAAGGAAATCAAGGGTATCCAAAAGGGGAAAGAAGAAGTTAAAGAAATAAAGCACTGAGAAAAATGTCTGCCAGGAGCAGACATTTAGTAAGTGCTAGTCATTTTTGTCACTATCTTTGCTATTATTACTAACATTTAATCAAATAAAAAGGAACTCTAAAACCAAAATATGAAGAAAATGATTTGAAAACTATGACATAGAATCTGATAATAAAGACTGAAAAAATTTCTCTTGAGTACCAAATATGTAAAACTTATTTGCTTTAGAAATTATCATCTGCTTTCTTTGGAGTAGAATTTTTTTAAAAAATCTGATGATTTCAATTCAAGGAAAAAAATCTATCTAATGTTAATATAACAAATAAATTAAAATAATTAAAAAGTACTTATTATTATAAAATATTTAGCAACATTTTAAAAAAATATATGCTGTCCTTCTGTGCAATGTGCTTCTCCTCAAGCAAGAAAAATATTTAAAAGCTCTGTCCTAAATCCTGTAATGTCTCCATATTTTACTAAATGTAAGATTCAAAGTCCTTAAAATAACCTATCACAGCTGACATGAGCACTCACCCATTAACTCTATGAACTTCTCTCACAAATTTCAGACCCTACGTGAGGATCCCTCATTACCTTCCAGAACCCCCTCATGGACTCCTCTCCAGCTGTCCTTGTCTTCTTCATGTTTCTGAGTATGCTTGTCTTAGAACCTGTGGTAGGCAACTTTTAAAATGGCTCTACAAAATATCCCACCCGAATCCCAGACTGATTTTGATGAGAGATCACTCCCATGACTGTTTCATTACCTGAGAAAAAGAATTTTGGTGATGTAATTGAGGCTACTAGTCAGTTGACTCTGAGTTAATTAAAAGGAAGATTATCCAGGTGGGCTTGATTTTATTACATGAGCTCTTTAAAAGTAGTGAATTTTCTCTAGGTGGTAGCAGAAGAAAAAGTCAGGGAGATTTTAAACATGAGAGGGATTTGTCATGAGAAAGATTCTCTGTTACTAGAAGAGAGTGCTTTGCATGCAAGGATCTGAGAGTGACCTCTAAGAGCTGATCGTGCTCCCTTGCTGGCCTCCAGCAAGAAGGTGGTGACTTCAGTCCTACAACCACAAGGAACTGAAATTTCACAAATGACTTGAATGAGCTGGGAAGTGGATTCTTCCTCAGATCCTCAAGATAATAGTCTATTCTGACCCAAAACTTTGCTTTTGGCGTAGTGAGACCCTAATGCAGTCACAACTACCCAGACCTCTGAGCTATACAACTATGACATAAGAAATAGGTATTGTTTTAACTTGCTGAGTTTGTGATGATTTGTCACACAGTAATAGAAAACTTGCTGAACCTGTTCTCTATAGCCAGAATGATTTCTCCTTGACATCCACTTAGCTAATCCCCTTGCTCCTTGAAATGTTTTCTTCTTAAGAGTTCTGCACTGGTGACCTTATTTATGATGTTAATATGCCCTATTGTATCCTTGTACTTGATATATCTTCTACCCTACTCTACTGGCCCATTTTTGTTTTTGTGTAGACTTCACATCCATATAATGTTAATATACAGATACGCTCTGGCATAACAAACTGTATTTCCTTCTTAAATTTGTCGTTCCCCCTCACTGTCCACTATAAGAATATAAACAACATCTGTGTTATATGACAAATGCCAAGTCATGAAAAACGCCTGGAGCATTATAGGCACCCAATAAAAAATTGTTAAACAAGTAAAGAAATGAATGAATGAAAAAATGAATACAATGTTTACATAGAATGTTGGACTCTAGGTTACAATGAAATAGAAGGTATACAAATATGCAAATAAACATAATTAAAAGTCTAAGTTACAAAGTATTATTATCAGAACAATGCTTTCTTCCTTTTTTCTTATGCAGTGAAATAAATGTCTACTATTACACAGAATATTATTTATTCACATGAAGGACATTAAATTTTGAAACAATACTTAAATACATAGATGGAGATCAGATGATTCAGCCAAAGTGACAGAGAAAAAAAAAAAACTTCAAAAAGTTCTACAAGAAAAATATTTTTAAACTAAAGAAATCTCACAGAGTCTCTGAAAGAAAATGAACAAAATGTAAAAAGACAGTGTCCTTGGCAAAAAAACTATAAATAATGGAAAGACTAGACATGGCAGTGTCTGAATAAAACTTCAGAAGTTAAATCAAATTTAAAGACTAAATATGACTTAGAGGCTATAAAATAAAAAAAGAGGGAAAAATCTGCCAAGAAATCATATCTTTCTTTACAGCCCCATAAATTTTAAGTGAGAAAATTCACAATTAAAAGATAAACATTTATACATGCTCATTTATGCAAAATGGAAACTGTAGAAGGCTAAAATATGAAACATCAACATTTGGGTTATAGAGCAAAGTCTAACATCAGCAGTTGCATTATTAGATCCTTTTTCTCTGGAGGTGTGTTGGCAACTTTGACATGAAGGCCCCCTGGGAATGGGGAGGGAAGGACCACAGACTGGGGCCGGTGAAGCTCTGCCAGGGCTCTGGCACTGGAGACAGAGATGGAAAGGACACGTACAGGATGGAACAGCATTAGCTGCGGTCAGATAATAATCAACCTACCTGTGGGTGTACAAGTAAGATTTATGTTTCCCTATTTTTTAGTTTTGTTTGTTAATTTTAAAGTAATTTTAGTTGTTCTGTGAAAACCCATGGGATAGAATTTTTTTCTACACTATACCAGAGTTTGAAAATGGAATAACTCAATGTGAAGGTAAGAATGTCAACCAGAGTGAGGGAACTAAATGGGAAAAGGACTGGGGGAAAAAAAAAAAAATTGGAGTAGATTAGTGAATTGTCCACATCCTTCTCCAGGTTCTTCCTACGATGCCGAAATGTTGGGGCTCAGGGTTTGGTTTTCATAAAGGAAGCTTCTCTTGTATTAAATAGTAATATTTAGTACAGCTTTAGTATGAGACCTACCCTTTCTTGCCCCTGATGTGTCAATCATTTGTTAAATCATACCTAAATTTCCAGTTCTTCTTACACCATTTGACACCTTTCGGTCTGTCATTTTCTGTGGCTAAATCGG
Organism: Avahi laniger; assembly: GCA_963575035.1. Classification (NCBI taxonomy): domain Eukaryota; kingdom Metazoa; phylum Chordata; class Mammalia; order Primates; family Indriidae; genus Avahi; species Avahi laniger. The sequence continues at coordinate 15,956 of CAUYSK010019528.1, read as the reverse complement.
TCTCCCCATCATCTGTTCTACAGCAGTGAATGGTCTCCTGGCAGGTTTTGCCTACTGCCCTCTCCGGCTCTGTCCCGGGCGATCAGAAGTGGACTGCCTGTCTGAGGGATTAATTTATTTTTTAAAACTAAGAGTATGATTTTAAAATACTTACATGACATTTTTCAATGAACCAAACTTCTAAAGTACAACTAATCATTGCAAAACATTATAGGGCCCAATCATGTACATCAGTTTAGCCTGTGAAGTGTAAAAGTGTTTCTGGGAATAAGTGAAATGAAATTCTAATGATTGCCAGAAAGATACTGAAATAAACCAGACATAATGACAGGCATTAAGTAAAAGAATTATTTCAAGTAAATCCCTTAAGAGAATATCATAACTAAAATAAATACTTACAGACATTTGTAGGTAAAGAGCAATTTTTTTCCTGGCAATCTATGCAAATCTGAACTTCATGGAGGAAATAAGAAAGAAACACCTCACCTGACAATAACAACAAATAGAATATGAGCTAATTTCATTTAATATTAAGATTAATAAATATATACATATTTGTAATACCATGGGAATAAGCATAAACTAAAAATGTGAAAATGAATGGTATTATTTATATAATTCATCCAGAATACACATATATCAATGTTCTGGCTGCCTATATGCCATCAAATATAAGGAACACAACAAAACTGACAATTTTTTCATAAACTACAGCAACTGGCCCGGATTCTGCCAACTGCAGTTTAGCAGGCATTAAGCACCAAGTGTCACTGTCAAATACTCATCTCCTAGCTTAGTTGTGTTGTTTTGTACTCTACACTTTGGTCTGACAAGGAGATGAATAAAATGGAGAAAAACATATAAGGAGCTACAGATCCAAAATCAGTCAGAAAGTCCCTGGGTCTGAAAAAATGCCTATTTCAAAAATTCAGGACTATGGATACTTTCTTATATTTAAACAGAGAATAGATTAGCTATAAAGTATTTTTAAAACATTTCAAAAAATAGAAATAAAAACTAAGGAAGGTGGGTTTCAATAGTGAAAATTAAAGCCAGCCCTGCATTTGAGTCAACAACTCCTATTAGACTCAAACTACAGCTGAGGTTTTGGGCTCAGTTAAAATTCAAACTGAAGAAAGTAAGGGCCTTCACTGTTTTTTATCTTAACAGCTATTTTGAAATATTCAATACATTATTGTAAACTATAGTCACCCTACTGATATATCAAATACTGGGTCTTATTTCTTCTGACAAACTGTATATTTTTAACCATTGAACAACCTCTCTTCATCCCTTTTAACACATATCGTTTTATATTATTAAATTTATTATCCTCTAAAAATTCCTATGAGTTGGAATTATTATCCTAATTTTCCAGATTAAAAATTTGATATTCAAAGAAATTAAGTAATTTTCCCAAGTAACATAGCCAGTAAATAAACTAAACTCAAATTCTGGTGCATTGTGCCTAAAGCCCTTACCTTGCATTATGTTGTGCTCTCTGAATAATACTCTCATTCACTTTTGGAGCAGCCAACTACCCATGAAGTATAATTTGCAGAGGGAACAAATATATGGCATCCACCCCACCCTAGCTGGTAATTGATGCCTGAAATTCCTTTATAAGAGAAAACATCTTCTTTTCTGGCAAATGAAACATTTGCCACTTACTGGGAGGCTAATCACCTATTATTTTCTAATGTTATTAGTGCTGCTATAATTTTTCCTATGTTTGTGCCATGCCTTCCTGGTTAGATTTTAAACCTCTTGAAGGCAGGATCTATTTGCTATAATTGATATGATTGTGAAATTGCAAGAGATAGTATCTACTGCCTGATAGTTGGTCAAATAATGTATGCTGAAACATCAAATTATTTATTGACAATGCTTCATATGCAAATGTGCTAACGACAGCATATAAGTTTAAATGACTGATGAATTAACATTGCATATCTGATCCTTTCCTAAAAGTAGAGGTGAGAGAGAAATGCATAAGGGTGGTGATTGTGATATGGAATCACCATGAAGGAAGAGAAGGAAAGACAAACCAATGGAATCACAAAGAAACTGGCCTTGTTTTCAATTTTTCCAGTTGTAGACTCTGACTAACAAGTCGGCCAAAGCCTAGACTTAAGATACAATAGCAGCTGTATCATCACTTTAAAAGAAATTTCTTGGAAAAACACTTGCTGAAAATACAGCAATCAATGGCTTTGCATTTAGAGGTAGATTACCATCATTAGGACTAATAATTTTTAACATGAGAAGTACTAAGTATGTTATGTTTTGAAGGGATGTTATTCAAAATAATAAATTTGCTAATTATTGTTCTTATTACTATGAGGGTCTATCAATGAGGTGTTTAGAACTGAAAGCAATGCTCATAATATTAAAGTTCCTACTGGGCCTTGGCTACACAGTTCTACCTATCCAAATGCACTGTCCATAAGGAAACGTCGATGTCTCTAAATGTAAACTCACAAGAAAAGCACGAAGAAAAGCCTTTTCCACTTGATTATTTTTTTTTTTACTTTTCTTGAGATTTGTATAAATGTTATTCTAAAATGCTACACATTTTCATCTCTTTCATATGCTTAGTTCTTGGTCTTTTTAAGAGTTCACACCAAAAAGTCTATAAAGAGGACTTGCCCAGTACTAGAAAGCACCCACAAAATAAATAAATCAATATTTTGAAAGGCAATAAAAGAGTGGACAGGGATGTAAGAAGAAAAGAAAAAGAGAGACGGTGAACAGAAAAGGAAGAAGAAAAAATTTAGAAATTTTGAGAGGCCAGGACAGGAGGAAAAGAAAAATCATTAGAAATTGTAAGTGACCAGAAAAAAAGAGAAAAAAATTAATCTAGTAGATATCTGAAATTTTTCCAGCAATTGCCTCAAATGTCATTTAGTAGCACTAAAGCACTTCAAAATGTTCAAGTTGCAGCAGCGGCAAATGACACATTTGAGTAAACAAAAGTAAATTGATAAAACAAAAGCCTGTTTGTGTAAGACTCGGGTTCTGTTGGATTCAGCAGCTGTTATATTTTGTCTTGTATCATCTTTCCCCAGTGATGGTAACACTTCAGCAGTTGCTTACTGAAGCCTAGCTTCACTAGCCAAGATCAAGACAGATAATGAAATACAGAAAAATATTCACAAAACCATTTTATATTCAAGAAGATGTAGGCATGTTTTAAAGGGGGGATAAAACAGGGTTAAGGACAAGATGAAAGTGAGTGGTGAAGCTAAGCCAAAGTGACGCATGTGGTACATTGGAGGTTTTGTTATATTTGGGTCCACACAGGTGCATGGAGGGTGACAACGTGCCAGCCAAAGAAGAATGTTCAAGGAGCTCCATCCAACCAGAGCAAGGCTGTGGCAGGCTCTGGGTACAGACAGATGGAAGGCTCTGGCAAGCTCTTCTTTATATTTTTCTTACTCACCAGACAAATGCAGGAACTCACAGACACCACTGTAAATCCCAGGTTAGGGGATTTTACTTAGGATGGGGTGCAAGGAGGATAGAAAGAACGTACTACTCAAGGCCTCAGATATGTTCTACAAGAAAGATACAGTTAGAAGATGCCTGGTCAAGCTGTAGCTCATCATCTAACGTGATGAGCAGCCGTAGATCTTATTTATGTTTCCTAGGAAACCCCAGGTATGGCCAGAAGGGATGTCACCAATGGTTGGCCAATTTAAGAACTCATAAGTATCGGGTGCTTTCGTAAGCCTCATGAATTTATTATGTATCAAGAATATTACATGACTCAGGTACATTAAGCGTATCATGATTTTTGTATCTCTATGTTTAGCACATACATGATTTACGTATGTTACCTATGCCTAACCCCTTATAGAGTTTACTGATTTACTTAGGTATAGTTAATATGTCTCATGAATTCTGTCTATACCTCACAAGCCACTTGTTTCTACATTTAATTTTATAATCATTTGCTTGTTTCTCTTATTTTCTATAGAAGAATTAAATAGTCTTACCTAATAAAGGAAATTCATATTACATTGAGGGTGAGAGAGGACTCTAGAAGGGAAACATAAAAGCTGGCAGAACTGGACCAGTGGGAGTGGCGACAAGGTTGTAAATCGGCAAGGCTGTAGTGAGAGTTAAGAGGTAATGAAAAAGGAAAACACAGATATTGAGTCCAGACTTACAAGGTTGCTGGATAGTGCTTTCTTTCCTGTTAGAAGTGGCTGCCACAAGCAGGAATGCCTGCTACCCTGTTTCTACTTTAGGATCCAGGACTCAGTCATGAAAGGTACCAGCTAAATACCTCTGTTCTTCAGTTCAATTGTAGCCTCTCCCTTAATCACTGACTCTCTTAGGAACAACCTCTTCTCAGCGTGATTGATGGAGATGTTCACTCCTCAGGATAAACTCCATTTCCTACCCAATGGTCCTAGCAACACAATTACCACAAAGAAAATAACTCTTCTTTGCATTCGATTTAATGATTTTTTTAATAGGGATGTATCTTAAAACTAGACAATTATGTATGAAATTTCTTTTCCTTAAAGCTCTCTCTCTTCCAGTGGGAGATGAATTTATATTTGTGTAGTGTTTCTCCAGCTCCTATTGTCTCAGTATCCATTCCTCATTCCCCATCATTTTCTGCCCAGTCACCCCCAAACACTCATACAACACACACAGACACACATACACACTCTTTCAATAGACACGCTGTGTTCCAGCCAATTAAGTATGTGTCAGTAAGAAGCAGCAGAGTACAGATGCAATGAAACCTATATCTGCACACACATCAATTTACTTTACCAAACAGAAAATTGGTTTTTAAGTCTTTCAACATCTGCATTCAGACCACAGAATAATGTGATAATGTGACAATATAAATGTAAAACTAAAGAGTTCAGCTACTTCACAAAATCAAATTTTAATTTAAATGTGAATCGAATTCTCCATCATAAGCAAAATCAGAAAAAAACCTCAAGATAGAAAGGACAATGTTTTCACAGCGCTTATTTCTTTTTTGAAGTGTGTTTTATATCGCTGCCTATAGCTGCCACTTCGCTTCTTTTACGTAGGTCCTTGGGATCTTAAGTAGCCCTTGAGCCATGATGCAGCACGTTGCTGTGTTGCTGTAGTTTTGCTGTTGATATGAAATATTATCTCTTTCTAACTCAAGACCCTGGGCATAAGGACTAGTCGGAGGTACAAACCTGGCAAAGCAAGATTTTAATGGTAAACTAAGATTTGCATTGTAACTATTTTTTAATAATAACCATGATTTATCAGACAGCTACTATACAGGCCAGACATTGCCTCAGGCTCTTTAAATGTACAATGTCTGCTACAAGGTATAATGCTATTGGTTTTATGCAAATAAGCAAACTGAGGCTTGGAAAAGATACGTTATTTGTCTGGAGTCATTCAGCAGGAATCGGAATTTAAACCCAGGCTTATCTGATTCAAAAGATAGTTTCCTTTTCCCTGGATCATTATGCATCAATAGGCAGGGGAGATTCTTTGAACACTTTTGAACAGAAAAATGGAATAATCAGAAAAGTGCTTTAGTTAGATGTGTCAGGTGACCTTCAGGAAAATTGTCTGAGATGAGAATCCTGTTAAGAGGAAATGGCAAAAATAAGAGAAGCTTGAACGAAGATTAAAGCAGTGGAGTAGCAAAGCAAGGAGAGTGCAGTGGAAACAATTTTGTGAATAGACAAATGCACAAAAACATGTTATTCTATTTTGTATTCCCTGACCCTAGCCCAGTGCCTGTCCATAGGTGCTCAATATGTGCTCATTGAACAAAAAGGAAGCAGTGGATTAGCTGCTGGTGACTAAGGAAAAGCAGCAAGTACTTGCATCCAAGATGTATAAATCAGAAATGAGATGTTTTTTTAAAACAAGGGCCTCATTCAAATCAATTGGAAAGGAAATAATGATAGGTATTTAGAGATGAAGGGATCTGAAAATAATGCTTATGGCTGTAATACAGAGAGCAATTTTGTAACTGTGAGAAAAAGTGGAAAATGAATGATTGCCACATAGCCGTCTTTTCCCATAAGCACAAACATAGCCCAAAGTCTCTTATTCAACTACTCATTAAACCCATATTATGCAGTAATCAAAACATGTCTAAAGGGATATTTTATAGTTTATAAGGCACAGTCATGGAAGGTACATTATCTAAAAATTGAGACAAGATTTTTAAAGAGAGGTATAAAGCAGGCAATTCTATTGCCATCTTATAGATGAAGCATGTAAGGATGGGTGATTATTTTAAAACACAACTGGTTAACAGACAGGGTAGACTCCAGAACTTCTATTACTTTTTAATCTGTATTATTGTAATTACATCTATAGCCATACATTTTATATAATGAAATTCACTAATTTTAAGAGTTCTTATCTGGTGAGTTGTGACAAATGTATTACAGCAATGTAACCATAGCCACGAGGAAGTCGTAGAACATTCCCAACACTCTGAAAAACTCCCTTATGTCCATTTATAATCAATCTGCTTCACCCACTCCTGGCCAGACGCAATTCATACCCGGCCACTGCAGACCAGTTTTGCCCATGAATGTAATCATATAGTTGGTAATCTTTTCTGTCTGGTTTCCTCCAAATAGCCCAATACTTATAGATCTATCAATTTGTCGTATCAGAATTTTCTTCATTTTTATTGCTGAGTAAAATTTCATTGCATGGCGATATGATGATTTGTTTAGGCATTTGCCAGTTGTTGGCCACTTGGGTTGCTTCTAGTATGAGGCTTTACACATAGAGCTGCTTTGAAAATTCACATTAAAGTCATCGTTTAGAAATGTTTTAATTTATATTGAATGACATCTAGGAGTGTGAATGCTGAATTTTAAGGTAAAAGAATTCATAATTTTATTTATGGGTAACTGCCACATTGCTTCCAAAGTGGCCATACTATTTTGCGTTTCCACTCAGCAATGTATGGAAGTTTCTTTCAGTTACTCCACATCTTCACCAACACTTGATATTTTTGCAATTTTAAATTTTGGCCTTTCCAATGTTATATTGCAATGTCTTGTAGAAAGATACGTCAATGCAGTTTTAATTTCCATTTTTCTAATGACTAACGGTGTTAAGCATTTTTGTGTGCTTATTTTCCATTTATGTATTGCCTTTGGAGGAATATTTGTATAAATTTCCTGAACATTTTAAAAATCAAGTTTTTTTCTTATTATTGAGTTTTATGTGCTCTTTATACAGATATTAAATATGAGAATTGTATCGGATGTATGTTTTGTAAATGTATTTTGTCAGTTTGTGGCTTGTCTATATTTTCTAAACTTGATAATGTCCAGCTTATCATTTTTTTTTCTTTTGTGGTTCATTTTTCTAAGTTCAATCTAAGAAATATTTACCTAATCCACGATCAAATATATGGTCTTATAAATCGTTCTAGAAATCATTTTGTAGTTTTAGCTCTTAATTAAATATCTATGATTCTTAGTATTAATTTTTAAGTGCAAAATAAGTGATGATATTCATATTTCTCCATATGTAAATTTTTTCCTATATCATTTGTTGAAAAAACTATCCTGTCTTCATTTAATTATCTGGACAACTTAGTGAAAATCAGTTGACCATGTAAGTGAAAAATCTATTTCTGGACTCTGTTCTATTCTATTTATCTAAAGTCAATCTGTATACCTGTAACACACCACGTTGCTTATTGTAACTTCATAATTAGTCTTAATGTGCAGTAGCATAAGTCCTTCAATTTTTATCTTTGTATTTTATTTTTATTCTTTAGCAATTCTAGGTCATTTCCATTTTCACATAAGTTTTAAGGAAGAGTGTTCATTTTTTCAAAAGTATCTCTTGGGTTTTCATTTGAATTTCATAAATCCACAGATTACTTTGGACAAATTGACATCTTGATAGTATTGAGACTTCTACCCATGAATATAGTGTACATTCAGTTTATCTTTTATTTTTCTCAGTGAGATTTTTGTAGCTTTCACTATACAGATATTGTGTATATTTTGTGAAAATTTCCAATTTTAGGATTTTAATTTCTTAAAAGTTTTTTTCAGATATTAATTGCTAGTATTTAGGAATACAGTAAAGTTTTTAAAATATACTTTGTATCCTTTAGCTTTTCTAAATTCATATATGAGTTTAGTAATTTTTTATTTTTTTTAAAAAAAAGGCTTTATTTTTTTAAAGCAATCTTAGGTTTATGGAAAAATTGTACAAAAACTTCTCATTTATCCCATTTCTCCCCCAATGCACACACAGTTTCTTCTAGTATTATCTTGTGTGAATGTGGTACCTTCATTCCCATTGATGAACCAATATTGAAACATTATCATTTACTAAAGTCCATGGTTTACAATGGGCTTCCTTTGTATTACATAATTCTACAGATTTTTCACAAATGACAATATTATCACACAGAATAGTTTCATTGACCTAAAAATTACCTGCACCTACCTATTCATTCTATTCTTTCTTCTCTCCCACCAACCACTGGCAATCACTAATGTTTTTATTCTCTATAGTTTTGCCTTTTCCAAAATGTCATGTAATTGGACTCACATGATATGTAGCCTTTTCAGATTGGCTTTTCTGTCTGGTTTCCTCCAAATAGCCCAATGCTTATGAGATCTATCAATTTGTTGTATCAGAATTTTCTTCATTTTTATTGCTGAGTAAAATTTCATTGCATGGAGATATGATGATTTTCACACATTGCTAAATTTGACTTGCTCATATTTGGTTGAGTTTTTTACATCTATATTCATAAGAGATATTGGTCTGTAATTTTCCTTTTTTATAGTATCTTAGTCTGATTTTGGTATTAGGGTAATGTTGGCCTCATAGATATGTTAGGAATCATTCCCTTTGCTTCTGTTTTCTGAAAGAGATTGTAGAAATTTGGTATCATTTTATCTTTAAATGCTTGGTAGAATTCACCGGTGAATGCACTTGGACCTGGTGTGTTCTGGTTTGGAAGTTACTAATTATTATTTTAATTTCTTTAATAGACACAAACCTGTATATTATCTAATTCTCCTTCTTTGAATTTTGGTAGACTGTGACTTTCAAGGAATTTTACCATTTCATCTGGGTTATCAAATTTGTGGTCATGGAGTCATTAATGTATTTCTATTTTTTTTTGATTTTCATGTGATAGTTGTGATGGCCTCTCTTTCATTTCTGATAATAGTAATTCATGTCTTATTTTTTTATTTATTGTTTACTATGGCTAGATTTATTCATTTTATTGATTTTTTTCAAAGTATCAGATTTCATTTTCGTTGATTTTCCTTATTATTTTCCTATTTCCAGTTTTATTGATTTCTGCTCTTTATCATTTCTCTTCTCTTAATTTGGATTTTTGTTGTTCTTTTTTTTCTAGTTTACTAAAGTGGAAGCTTAGATTATTGATTTTAGATCTTTTAAAAAAATATATATGCATTCAGTGCTATAAATTTTTCTCTAAGCACTGCTTTCACAGGATTCCACAAAGTTTGATAAGCTGTTGTTTCCTTTTCATTTGGTTCAAAGTATTTTTAAATTTCTCTTAGGCTTTTTTGGACACATGTATTATTTAGAAGTGTGTTGTTTTGTCTCCAAATATTTGGGATTTTTTCAACTATTAACTATTGATTTCAGTTTAATTCTATTATGATCTGATAGCATACTATGCATATTTCTTGATATTTTTTTTTGTTTTATTTACTATTTTTTAAGGCGCATTTTATGGCTCCAAGTATTGACTATATTGGTGAATGTTTCAGGTGAATTTGAGAAGAATGTACACTTTGCTGTTATTGGATGACGTATTCTATAAATGTCAAGTAGATTCAGTTGATTGATGGTGCTGTTCAGTTCTGTGCATGATTTCAGTCTTTTTACATTTATTGATACTTTTAATGGCCCAGAATATTATCTGTCTTAGTGATTGTCTTCTATGCATTTCATCTATAGTATAAGAATCTTATAAGAATATACTTCCATTTTCTGTTCTAGGTCCTTATATTATTTATTATCATTGTCAAAACAATTTAAACATGTGTTGAAATTTGTGTTATAAATCTCATAAACAACGTGGTATTTTTGTTTCCAGAGTTAATTGTCTTATAATCTTTTAAATAGATTAACTTAAAAGAAAATAAATCTTTTATATTTGCCCATATATTTTCCATTCTCTATAACCTCATTCCTTGGTGTATAGCCAAAGTTCTGTCTTAGTTCATTTTCCTTCTACATGAAAAACTTCTGATGTCTTTAATCTTGACTTATTTTTAGATATTTTCCCTTATCACTATGTTTGGAAGTACCTTGAATTGAATGAATATTTGAGAGTTTTCCTGTTAATTGATTTTTATTCTGGTTAAAAGTCATATTTTCCTGCTTATTTGCATTTCTAGTAATTTCTGATTTGGTCTAGTAAACTGATTTTGTTTGTTTGTTTTGTAAACTGCATTGTGCACTTTTTATAAAGATTATTGAACTTTTTTTTGAAGTATGGTTAAGTTGCTTGGGGTGAGCTTGATTCTTCTCACAGTTGATTCTTTGGAGTTTGACTTTAAGTCTAATAAAGATATAACCTGTTAAGACAATGCTTTTCTGAGCATTGCATACTGATGAGAAAATGCCTCCTTGCATAACGTGGTCCATCTCTTCTGGCTGGTAGGAAATCAACTTATTCCAAGATTATTTGAGCTCTAAAAATTATTCAGTTTTCTTCTTTCTAGAGATTATTTCCCCAATGCCATGAAATTTTATCCCACATACGTGCAGATTAGCATTCAGCCAAAGAATTGCTGGAATCCTCTGCAAGAGCCCAGAGCTCTCTCTTCCTGGGAGCAGTTCCTTCCTCTCTGGTACACTGTCACACAACTTCTAGCTGCCACATCCTACCTGAACTGCCATCTTTGTCTCTTCGACTCAGTGAAACCACTGGGCTTCCTGTGCAAACTAGAAACTGTGTTGCAGCCTAGAAACTGAAATCGCAGAGCTCATTTTTCTTGTTTCCCTTTCCTCGGAATTTACAGCACCGTGTGGTGTGTTTTCCAATATCTGAAATTCTTTTTTCACCTATTTCGCTCATGTTTTTTGATGTTTGTAGTGGGAGTGAGATCTCATGTGACCTTTCGTGGGTTGAAGTTGATGTCCCATCTATTTGTTTTGAGACACGTTCAATGCTAAGGCAGCCACTGTTTATCAATTTACAGATAGGCAACTTTTTATTTTGACCTCATTTTGAGCACATTTTTAATATAGATATCACCTGGGAGGTAAGTTAAATTGCATCACCTCTCCTTTATACTTTCAGAAACAAACAAAAAATAGAAGAAATAAAAAATAGAAAAAATAAAAGATAATATTTACTTCTTCCAGACTTTCACATAATTATAAATCCGAAAATACTTTGTATTTCACACAGGAACAATCAATATATAATATTTTAGAGCGTCAGACTTTACCATGCTGATGCATGCAATTCATACTATTCATTAAGGGTCATGAAAAGTGACCAAAAAAGGGGGAGATTAAAAAAAGACCAAAATTGGAAGAACATTGTAATTCAAGCATCACTAAGGAACACACAATGTATGAAGCAATATTTCTGTCTGCAACATTTATGGAAAATTATTAAGAAATATAATGGGGATTGAAAGAGAACCCATTAAGTAACCATTTTTTTCATTTAATTTCTGAGCCATTTGGTAAATATGACTAAAATAGAAGATGCATGGAAAAGCAATTATATCTTCATTACTAAGGAAATGCCAAAGTAGAACATTTATTTGCAGGCAAATGGATTTCCTAATATAGAAAGCAAAAGGTATATAGACTTGCTCTCCAAATTATTGGTAGAATTGGACCACTATATGAGGAACTAACGTCACAAACAAATGGCTTAAAGCAGCAGAGCAGAAATCGTGTTTTTTCCAGTACACCCGGGCTCCCATGACTGAAGCTCCCAGTGTGTGGAAGGAGCTTGGCTGCACATGCGTGTTTCTCCTTCCGAGTTCTTAGTCCACCTCTGAGGGAAGGAGAAAGACTGAACAAAACCCAATGTATGTAATTGATAACGCTAATGTTGTTGCCCAAAATAATGGAAACTTCAGAAGCATTGCAATAAGTGTTTCTCCCTTTCAAAATACAATCTGGATTTTTTTTTCCTTACTACATCACTATCCCTGTAATGTCAGGAGATATAACCATGTTTAACTATGTATATGTTTAACTATGTGTACATCTTACTACATATAACTACGTGGAAGAAAAAAGTTTGAACTGTCTACAGAGCAGGTTATGTGGAATGAAATTGTTTCAAAATGATGGGAAATTTTTTAAAGATTGTGAAAAGGTAGACCAAGATCAGGTCATGAAAGGTCTGAATGTCCGTTTGTGAATTCAGTTCATATTCATTTTCTAGAGCACTAGAGGGGGCAGAATAGGGAGCCCCTGATGAGGGAGACACCAATTAGGAAGCTATCAAGGGTAATTTCAGTTATCTATAAGGAGGGTCCGATGGTGCACTTGAGACACGTGGAACTGAGTATGTAACTATGAGGGTGGGAAGGACTTCTTTCATCCAAGTTTTAACAAAATTTCCTTGTTCTAAACTGACAGATGAATTTGTTAACAGGTGAAGATCTAAATCCTACCCACCTGTTTTAGCTAAGTCTCTGTTGGCATGAGTGGAAAGGAACCTTTCTCTCTTTGACCTGTACTGACTATTAGTTCATTATTTAACTTTATGTTTGATATAATTCTGAACAATTCCTATAACATTAATATTTAATTCTGAAAATAATGCAACATATATGTTGCATTGACATATATGTTATTGACATTAATACCATTGCCCTGGTAGAGGGTATTTAGAACAACTATGACTTTAAGGTAAAAAAAAAAAAAACAGATATTTAACATCACTATACTATTTTTATTGCTTAAATTACATTAAAATATTGTGCATTTGTTTTGTTAGAACACTCCAAAGACCTATTTTCATAGGGACCTATAGCTAATTCCCTTGTAGTTATGTGAAAAATTCCTTAGTCATTGACAGAGAAAGAATTCAATAAGAAATCACAAAACTAACAGAATATTTTATTGTTTTAGAGAGAAAACATAGCATTATTAGTTTGAAAAGATAGGGGTGGTAGGAAGCATAGTAGGAAAGTCGTCTTCTATTTATCATAGTTCGTTCCAATTCTGACTGACTACACCCATTTAAGTCCCTAACCATAGTTGTTTTGCTGTTTGTTTATTTGTTTAGGGAAAAATATATAGAGAAATGGTGGGGAATCACCTGGTTAGAGTGTGTATAAGAAAACAGTCTCAAAAGAAGAAAATGTAATATTATCTAAAGAAAGCTCTAGGACTTTGGGAGACTGTTTGGTGGTTATGCATTTAGAAAGGAGAAAAATAGAGAAGGGGCTTGTACCTAGATACAAATGTTAAGAGTTGCATGAAACCGTAACAGTGCCAGGAAGGCTAATAAAAAAAAAAAAATGTGAGCCCTGAAAAATATGCTAGGAACAATAAAAAGAACACTTTTGCTAGGTTAAAAACAGGAAGAGGAATAAGGAAGAGAGAGTTCCATTCCTTGGAACAGATGGTATAATGCTAGCAGAACAACTTAACTGCTGTTTTGCTTTTGTCCTATTCGTGAAGGGAGTTCGTCTCACTGAAACCGTTAGAGGAAGATAAGATGCTGTTTAAGTTCCAGCGTAGCTGAGGAGGTAGTGAAAGAGTGCTCAGTCCCAGCACCTCCACGTCAGAGCATCCCCACGCCAGAACAATACCAAGTGCAGAAAGGAAGAATGTCTAGAACCAAGGTCAGCAGTCACCCCAAGCCATCAAGAATGAGATAGGTGACTAAGGTCAGGGAAATAATTCAGATTTCAAAAAATGGTGAATGACACATGTGAGAACTTGATGCCAGTTCCTTAGATTGTTTCAAATGAGTACTTGGAAAAGAGTGAAGCATGTACTAGGTGTATTAGGTGCCAGTGTGAATTCAAACTGTGATATGAAGTATAACTTCCTTTGTTCTCAAGCAAATAAGGGACCATCAATTCCCTTGCTATAGGTTAACTTTTGTAAGAAGCTTCTTTTACCGAGTGTGGAATTTATGAGATTCATCCTTGTTTTTTCATGTATCAGTAGCTCATTCCACTTTGTTACTGAGTCATATTCCCCTATGAGTATGTCACATTTTATTATTCTATTTATAGACACTTGGACAAATTCCAGTTTTTTATTAAAAAGAATAAAGCTTTCATTAATATTCTTACTATAAACCATTTTGTAGACAGTTTTTCAATTTTCATAGGTAAATACCCAGGCATGAAATTCCTTGATTATAGTGAAAATATATGATATGTATGATTTTATATAACATATATAAAACCGCTGACCCCTTTTTCAAAGGGAAGGGTAATATACTATGTTACGTTCCCTTTCACAATATTTGAGTGTTCCATTGGCTCCATGTTCTTGCCAGTGGTGATTTTTACCAGTCTACTTAATTTTAGCAATGTGTGTGTGTATGTGTGTGTGTGTGTGTGTGTGTGTGTGTGTGTGTGTAGTGTAGGTACTAATTTTAAAAAGCAGTGTTAAAATCTCTTAAAACATCATTGACAGATAGTGATAGAATAATCTGGTGAATTATAGTTGGTTGAATAATTATATCCTAGGAATGAAAATTAATGTATCACCTTTGATTCTCGTAGACCATCTGTCAACTGCATGATCTTAGGCAAGTTACCCAGGGTTCGGTTTTCTTTTGTGTGAAATGGCCTAATAATACACCCATCTCATAGACTTATAAGTGAAAATGCCCACAAGAGACTTAAAAGGGTACTTGTCACATATCAAGCACTCAGTACATCATAAATAAAATTATTATAATTTGCCATTTGTGCTTTTGGGACCGACAACTATGAGGGGACTGAAGATTCGAGGCCATTCACACCTAGGAAGACCAGTCTTAAGAACAAGAAATCCAAAGTCAATTTTGGGGAAGAAAGAAAAAATACTATTGGATAAACATATTTTTAGTGCATAGACAGGAAGGAAAAGGTCAGAAGATGAAGAGGTGGACCAGAGCAGGGTCTTCCAGGTGAAACACACACTCTAAACAGGGCAGACGCCACGTAGAATCAGGTTCTTCAGCACCAAATGTTCAGTAAGCATTTCTCTGGAGACAATTGTTTTACGCCATACTAGCATTCTAGAAGACCTTGTTCTTCACTTTCTATAGGTTAGCAATTTTATTGTTGACTAGATGAAAATAAGAGTAAAGCTAAACAAATCTCAAAATCTAATTAAGATGTTTGGTATCAAAATTTGGTTGCAAAATGTTTAAACAGATTGAAACGTGTGCCATAATCTAATAGGGATAAATAATAATTTTTACTAGTATTATTATTATTTTTTGAGACAGATTATTGCTTTGTCATCCCAGCTGGAGTGCAGTGGCATCATCGTAGCTCACTGCAACCTCCAACTCCGGGGCTCAAGCCATCCTCCCATCTCAGCCTCCCAGAGTGTTAGGATTACAGGTGTGAACCACTGTGTCTGGCCAAAAATTATTTTTTTAATTTCACTAGATTTAAGGAGTACAATTGTTTTGTTTTGTTTTGTTTTGTTTTGTTTTGTTTTGTTTTGAGACAAGAGTTTCACTGTGTTGACCGGGCTAGAGTGAGTGCCGTGGCGTCATCTTAGCTCACAGCAACTTCAAACTCCTGGGCTCAAGCGATCCTCCTGCCTCAGCCTCCTGAGTAGCTGGGACTACAGGCATGTGCCACCATGCCTGGCTAGTTTTTTCTATATATTTTTAGCTGTTCAATTAATTTCTTTCTATTTTTGGTAGAGACGGGGTCTCGCTCTTGTTCAGGCTGATTTCGAACTCCTGAGCTCAAACAATCCGCCCACCTCAGCCTCCCAGTACAATTGTTTTT
>CAUYSK010019525.1:0-22455 GCA_963575035.1 Avahi laniger | reverse complement strand
CAGCTGTGCCCAGAGTGACCGGTCACAGATTGTTCCTGGGCAGGGCCTGGTGCCGGGACCCTCTGTTCCGTTTCATGCCTGCCGGCGGCTGATCACCCACCCCGCAGATGGCTCCACGGTGCCAGGGCCTCGGGCCCAAGGCCAAGCTTGCCCGGGGCTGGGCTCTGCAGTGGCAGCCCGGCGGGCCAGCTGCCCACACCCCGGGCCTGGCTCTGACCTGCTTTCCTCTCTCCCTTTGCAGCCGTTGTACAACCAGCCCTCCGACACCCGGCAGTATCATGAGAACATCAAAATGTGAGTATTTGGCACGGCCGTGCTGACACGGGTCGGGGGGACAGGCTCTCGGTGGCCAGGGCTGGGACGTGGGCTCTCTGTTCCCATCGGGGCTCCCAACCAGGCCCAGGCGCTGGACGCAGGGCCAGAGGGGGCCTGAGTTTGAGCAAAAATTCTGGGCTAGGTAGGGCCTAGGGTGGCGCTAGATCAGGCCTTGGGGGGCTGGGGGTGGCGAGGGGGCTGCGTGCACAGGGCCGGAGAGCCTGGGATCAGGGCTGCAGATCCGCGTCCTGTTGGGACAGGAGGGCGCTGCCGCCGGGGGAGGACGGCCGGCTCGGTGGCGGGGAGTGGCCCGTGCTGTGGGCTCGCATGTCAGCATGTTTGGGAGTGGCCTTGGGTCTGCACCGAGAGGTCCCTCTGGGGCGCGGCCCGGCCTGGGGCAGCCGGGAGCACCCATGCAGGCCTGGGGGGTTTGGAGGTGGCTGATGGGAAGTACCCCAATGCTGGGGCCTTTTCCCAGGCGGATACTAGGAGGGAGAAAAGTGCCAGCTAAGTGCCACGTGCGTTTGGGTGTGGTGGGGGCCCAGGGCAGCGCTGGAGGCTGGAACGTTGCGTCCTAAGCTGGCGCAGGTACTGGAGGTGCGGCTGCTGGGAGGGGCTGGCTCTTTCCTGGGGTGCGTTCACAGGAGCAGAGCCTCCTGGGCCGAGGAGGGGATGTTATCTCCTGTCACCCAGGAATCCAAAAGGTAAAAGGGGCTGCAGACCTTTCCTGTTGAGGAACACATGGCTGTGAGCCTGGCAGGAGCGTTAGGGAGGAGGAGAAGCTCGTTGAGATCATAGTCTTTGAATGTTCAAGGTTCGTTTTTGTGAGAGGGCACAGGCGTTAGAGTGTGACCTCTAAAGGAGGCTCTTGGCAGGCTCAGTGGGTAGCCTAGTCTGGTCGTCCAAGTTTCCCTGGGATAGAAATGCAAAGAGCGTACGTACAGTGGTGAGCTCCCTGTTCCCAGAGGCATACAAACTGCCTGATGGTTTTCAGGCATCTGCTGGTGCTGGACTGTTGGCAGGGAGGTCTTCTTCTGTAGTTTTTGGAGTTGCATGACCGGTCCAAGCTTGGGCGAGAAACCCAGCCACCCTCCTGCAGTTCCCGTGACTGCGGGAGCAACCTGGCAGAGCTTTCCTCGCCGGCCGGGGCTCCCGTGTGGTGTCAGGAGTGTCTGCGGGAGACGTCTCACCACAGGGCTGGCACAGGGTCATTCTCAGCCCATGTCCAGCAGGGGCTGCGGAGCGTCTGGAGGGGCGTGTGTCCTGCACCACGGACCCCCGGTGTGACGCAGGGATGCCCACGTCAGATGCCACCTGTGCTTCTTGTTGGCCTGGTGGCCTCATTTGTTGCTCAGGTCCCAAGTGCCATCGAGCCCACACGGTTTATTTCCCAATGGGGCTACTCTAGTCCCTTCTGCAGCTTCCTGGGACCCGCCCCACGCTGGGGCCCCTGCTGGGGTGGGGGCTGCGGGGGGGGCACAGCCGGTTTAGGGGAGGAGGGTGGGATATTCTCCACTGAGCGTTCGCTCTTCCATCCATCCGCTCATTCATTTGTGCAGTCATCGCCCGTTTATTGAGCACCTGCTGTCCGCCCAGCCCTGTTCTAGGCCGTGGAGACTCAGCCCAGGTTTTGCCTGGCAGTAAAGACAGACAGTAAGCGAGTTCAGTAAATAAGAAAATGTCAGCTAATCTGAAGTACTACGGCACTGCCGTAAGCGCTTTATGCCTTGATGTACCTAGTTGTGTTTTTCCTTTTGAACATGACAGTTTTTGGCAGCGATATCATTATAGAGGAAATTTGACATAGATTTCATCGCTTAAAGTGAATGATATTTTGCGCTGAATAACGTGGATAATTTCAGGTGATAACAACATCCGTAGACTCCAAACAGAAAGGAATAAGTTACCATGCAGATAATATCAGCAAATAAGATATTGCTGCATCTTGGTTTAAGTGTAAGAGATTAAACTGTAAGCGGACTGAAACCAGTGCCCTGCCTGACATCCCATAATCCTCATCACAGACAGGCTCTGGTCTCCTCGAGCGCATTTTGGCAAAGCAGGTAATGACCTTGCTGAATTCATTCCGCATCTAAATGGCACGTGAACATGTTTACATTCAAAACATAGAGGTGAACAATTAAGATTTCTTATACGGTAAGTGGTCGATTTTATGTTAGAAAAACACGTCTTTAAGTAAATTATTTGAACAGATTTGTCCTTAGAACTTTAAGGGTTTTTTTTCACATCTTCTCACTGAAATCATCATCGCGTCTGTATTTTAATTTTGATGTGGTCATTGTTCAATCAGTGCGGTCGTTTACTTTAGGAAAATTCTGTGACTGGGAAACAGGATGACGAGAGAGAAAAGGAGGGTTGACTTCAGCCAGAGAGGTCAGGGCAGGACGTCACAGTCGAGGGGACACTTGGAGGCTGAGCAGCGGCTGGCCGCATGGACCTCCAGGGCAGGAGTGTCCCAGGCAAGGTGGAACAGGCAGTGCAAAGGCCCTGGGGCAGCGCCGGGCTGCAGGGATCTCCGAGAAGGCTGGCCTGGCCCGCGGGGCTAGGCAGGGGCGAGGAGGGCAGAGCCCAGCTCACTCAGGTCTGTAAGGAGTTGGGGTTTTACCATCGTGCCAAGGGAAGTCAGCGATGAGGTTTATTCCGGGAAGTGATGTGGCCGGACAGTGGTTTTACAAGTTTGCTGCGGTGGCCGCAGGGAGCAGGCACCTGGTGGGGTGGGGTGGGCCCTGCAGGAGGGTCCGGGATGGGGAGTGCAGTGGACGCCAAGGTCGGAGGCCCGGCGGCTGCGAGGGTGGGGGTTGGCCCAGGGCCGGGTCTGGGACCACGATACTCGGCTCTGAGGGGCCGGAGCCCGTGTGCCCGTCTCCGTAGCCGGCACAGACCCCGTTCGTGCTGCTCGAGCGTGGCCGGGCCGGATCCTTCGCAAACGGCTTTGTGGAGATGCAAGTCACACAGCGCACACTCCGCCCATCCAGAGTGCGCAGCCCAGTGGCGTGTGGCGTGTTCACAGGTACGCAGCCGTCACCGCAGCCGACTTCACAGCGTGGCGATCACCCCCGCTCCCCACCCCCACGCGCCCCAGCCCCAGGCGGTCACTCAGCTCCTTTCGGCCCCGTGCATTTCTCTCCGCACGTTTCACGCAGACAGGCTCTGGGCTTGTCCGGCGGCTCCTGGTGCCGGGGCCGGTGCGGTGGGGTCAGCTGAGGCTCTGTGGGGCGCTCGGCTCTGACGGGGGTGGCAGGGGCCTGCCTGGCCTCCGGGTGCTCACGGGTGGGCCCTGGACGGACCTTCCTGCCACGCGGGTGTGGCAGGTGCCGCGCTGGCCCCACAGGTCCCGGGTGTGAGGGGCCTCGTGTTCTAGGCGGAGGGTCAGAGGAGCTCCCAGGACCCCGTGGCGGCTGCTGGGTCCCATCTGCCACTGGAGGGTCTGGGGACCCGGGGGCGGAGGGGGCAGGAGGGAGGCCTCACAGTGCTGCCAGGCCGCAGATTGTTCAGCCCAAAGAGAGGGAGGAGGGGCATTGTTACGGAAAGTCTGGGAATTCTCTGGAAGGTGAAAATAAGACTCTCGGAGTCACTTCACAGAGTGGGCTCACGTCTGGATAAAGCAGAGCCGAGCAGTGTTGTCGTAGCTGCCAAGGGAGGTAGTGAGCACCTCGTCACTGAGAGGTATGCAAGCTGAGGGTGGATGATGCTCAGGAAGCTGCACGTGCCAGACTTCAGAAACCGTCGAGTGCCCGGTGCTAGGCACGGGAAGGGAGGCCCCTTGCAGGCCCATTCCCACCGTGTGGCTGGACATAGAGGGTCTCAGGCCTGACCTGGCTCATTCTGCCTGTCTGACTAGCCGTGTGTCCTTATAGTGCCTCAGTTTCCTCAACTGTAAGATGGGAGCAGCGATGACCCATCCCAGAGGGCTGGTGGAGGTGAAACGCCTTACACTGAGTTCAGTGCCGGGCACAGAGAACGCTCTGTGTTTTTTGTTTGTCTTACTTTTATCTGCAGAGATCAAGACTCCTTCATTCATTCATTCAACAAATATTTACTGAGCACCTACTATGCGCCAGGCAGTGACCGAGGCCTGACGCTGCAGTGGGGCAGGCAGATAAAAGACACATGTGTGGGTGCCGGGGGACAGCGAGATACCGTGGCTGGGGTCGGGCGGGGGGACACGGCTCCTGCTGCTGTCATTGCTGCGAGGTGGGAGGTCGTTCCCTCCCCGGGGACCTTGCCTGTCACTTTAGTTTCTCCGCGTCAGCGTGCGGGCTTAAAGTTAATTTCACGCTTGACTTCCCGCGGCTCCGCTGATTTCGGAGGCGCTGGCGTCACCTGTACCCACCTCTGCTGCCCCCCCCCGCCACCCGCCCCCGGGGACTCGCCAGGAGAGCTCGTGGCCGAATTTCCCCAGCGTCGTGGCGCCCGAGCGAGATGTGGGCAAGGGGCGCGGGAGTCGGGCTCGGGGCTGCCGGGTGCCGCAGCAGGGCTGGTTGTGATGGAGGCCGGCGTTCTCTGGCGGGCAGCGCTGTGCTCCTCCGGTGCCCTCGCGCCTGGAAGCCGGTTCCTTCCCCGCCTCTGTGGGGTTGGCTGATGGGCAGCGTCAGTCCCGGGGCTGTCCGGGTGGGAAAGGTGATTAGTCACGAGCCAGGTTACTGTGAACACGTCTCTGGGGTCTCTGGAGGTTCAGAGATGTCAAGTAACTTCCCCCGGTCACACAGCCACACCCCCAGACCAGGCCTCTCTGCATGTCCATCCTGCTTCCTCTCCTGGGTCTGCAGTCCGGGCCCTGCCCTTCCTTGCCGGGCGACCTTCACATCACTTTGCTTGCAGTAGGGTGGTCGCTTTGCTTGGCACGCAGGAAGCTGGAGGTTTCTGACCATCAGTTGCCCTGACCCAGGTGGCTCTCCCCAAGGCATTCGGGGCCCTGCACGGCTGCTTCCGTCTCACTGTCCCCAGCAGTTAGGGGTCACACTCTCCGTGAACGCCCCCTAATATCCTCTCCGAACTCACCCCCCCCACTTCCCTGTTTCCCTCTGCCCACCCTGAGCTCAAACTACCCTTCCTCCAGGAAGGCTCCCCGGATTGCCCCGAGCTTTCCTTTGCCAGGTCCACACAGGCCCCCGGGCCAGTCCCACGTGCGGTGCAGCCTCTCCTGACACAGTCACAGAACCCATCGCTCACCGGTCCCTCCCCGTTCCTGTTGCTTCTCCCCAGCCCGCCGGCAGGTGAGGAGACCTGTGCTTCCATACAGGGCGCGCTCTGTGCACCCCGACTTCTCCAGGGGACTGCAGGCGCCCCCCGCGCCCCATCCACGCCCCACCAGCACACTCATCGCACCGCGGCTTTGCAGGCCCCGCCAGAGCCCTCTCAGAGACCGTGTTCCCTACTTTTGCTGGACAGCAGCTCAGCAGAAAAGATTTGCCTGTTTGTGTCTCTGTTTTCAAACACCGTGTGGAGCAAAAGAAACCTCAAGAAGCGTTTGCCGGAAGCATCTGGAACAAGCCGTCGGGAGCCAGGAGTCTCAGGGCTTGCACAGCAGGTGGATGCCTCGGGGCGGGGGGGAACTTCGAGTGAGGAGGCTGGCCTGAGGCAGTAGGGCGCGGTGGGGACTGAGGAGTGGGGTGCTCAGCGCCCTTTCCCAGGGGAACCAAGCCTCAGTTTCCCTGCCTATGGCCACGAAGGAACGTAGCCGGATCGCCTGGTTTTTCAAGGGAAGCTTGAAGTTTGGCTTTTTGTGCGACGGCTTCCGGTTTTCCACGCTGGCAGGAATTTAAGCTTTTTAGAGAACACAGCAGCCCAAACGCAGCACCTGTGGGCGTCCTGGCCAGCGTACCGGGCCAGTTTGCCACCTGCAGGCTGGACGTTCGTCCTCTTTGGCGGCGCGGGGACGCGTCTGGGTGCCAGGCACCGAGCTTGCGCTGGAAGGAAGCTCCGGTCGGCCGGGGGGTTTGAGCCTCTCCTGCTGCCCGTGGGCGGTGAGCAGACGGGGGCTGCACCCCGGGAGGCTTCGTCCTCCCGGGTCCCTTCCGGGTCGCGGTTATCGTGCTGCTGTTTGTTGAAGACGAGACACGCGACTGGTTTCCCAGGCTGCCGTGAGAAATGACCACAAACCTGGTGGCTGAAAATGACAGAAATTTTGTTCTCTAAAAGTTCTCGAGGGCGGGGTCCAAAATCCAGGTGTGGGGGGGTCCACGCTCCCTCCAAAAGCTCCACGAGGGGGGGTCCTTCCTGCCTCTCCCAGCTCCTGGGGGCTGCTGGCCTCACACCCCGTCACTCCCGCCTCCGTCGCTGTGCGGCGTTTCTCCCCGCGTCTGTCCGCGCCGTCTCTGCGCAGCGTGTCTGCCTGTGCCCAGATCCCCCCTTGTCGGCCCACCGGTGACCTCGCTCTAACTCGGAAGACCCTGTTTCCAAATGAGGCCACGTTCTGAAGCACTCGGGGGGTGGAGCTTCAGATCTCTTTTTCGGGGCAGGGCGCTGGTGACGCGGTTCTGCCGTAACAGGCGACGCACCCCCTGCCAGTTCCGCGGTGAATGACGCTTCGTCCTCCGTGACATTCCGGGCGGGCTGCGTCCCACCCTTTCTGGATTTTGTGGGGTGCTGTTAGTGTTTATTTTGAGATCTTACTGAAGAGTGCCCTTCACCCCGCACCCCCCTGCGAACATCTCACATGACCACGGCACGTTTGTCAAAGCCAAGCAACGACACCGGTACGACATCGATAACTAAATTACCAGCTCTCTTTGGATTCTCACCCGTTTTCCACTAACGTCCGTTTCCTGGTCCAAGATCTGATCCCGGCGCCCACGTGGCGGTTAGTTCTTGTGTCTCCTTAGGCTCCGATCAGTGACAGCGTCTCAGCCTTGCCTTGTTTTTCACGACCCTGACACCGTGGAGGAGTGCGGGGGCCAGGCACGGTGGCTCATGCCTGTCATCCCAGTGCTTTGGGAGGCCAAGGCGGGAGGATTGCTTTAGCCCAGGAGTTTGAGATCAGCTTGGGCAACATAGCAAGACCCCATCTCTACAAAAATAAAATTATTTTTTTTTTTATGGTGGCGCATGCCTGTAGTCCCGGTTGCTCTGGAGGCTGAGGCAGGAGAATCACTTGAGCCCAGGAGTTTGAGGCTGCAGTGAGCTGTGATCGCGCCACTGCAGTCCTCCCTGGGCGACAAAGCAGGGCAGGGTTGTCGCAAGAAAAACAACCCAGAGTGCCGTGCAGGGGATTCTGTTCCATGACCCTCAGTGTGGGCCTGGCAGGTGCTTTCTCCGGATGAGTCCAGCATGGCGGGTTTGCCGGGGGAGGACCACAGAGAGGTGAGGGAGGTGCCCTCTCACTGAGCCGCGTCAGGTGCGTGAGAACGACGTGGCCGGTGATGTCCGCCTGGATCGCTGGCCGGAGGTGTCGTCCGCGGTGGCCCTCCCCGTCACCTTGCGGTTTCCCTCCTGCGCTCTGCCCTTCAGAACGAGTCACCGAGTCCAGCCTCCCCTCCCTTCGTTCCAGCAGCGGGGAGTTAAGCTCCACCTCCCGGAGGAAGGAACATCAAAGGCCTCGTGCACACACGTTAAACCACCACTGCGACTCACACGTCCTTCGGGCCATGCAGATTTCCTGTTTCTCCTTAAAATTTTGCCAGCTAACGTAGCGTTCATCCGCGGCCCTCGCCGGAGGCCGTTATTGCTGCGTGCTGACGATGCTGCTCTGCTCCCCCGTTTCTTGTGCACGTGTTCACGGGAACTCCGGAAGGAAGATTGTCCCTCCCCCCATTTATTTATTTATTCAGTCATTTATTTGTATCAGCGTCGACTCACGGGCGTTTATTTTATTCTGTGGGCCGTGATCTGGTCCCAGTGTTACCTCTTTTGTTGCTCACGTTGTTCCAGCTCTGGCACGTGGAGACGTTGAGGTGATGTTCTGTGTCCTTTTTTGGCTTTTTTTTTTTCTTTTTGGCAGTTCTTTACTTAAAGCGTTTCTGGAATGAGCCGTGTCTCTGGGAAGCCTCAGCTTCCTTAGTCGCAGAGCAGGGTTAGGAACCCAGATCCGGGTGCAGCGTGCTCACTGCCGCTGGGCTGTCACCGCTGTCTGTCTTCTTCATACAGGTCCAAACCCTTCGCTGTGCCCAGACTCACAGGGCCTTGCAAGTCCTGCTCAGAGCCTCTCCTCTGTCCCCTCGGTCCTTCTCCAACATTTTCTGGCCACAGGGGCCGCCTTCTGTCTGTTCTTCAAATACTCCGAGTCAGTTCCTGCCTCAGGGCCTTTGCACGTGTGGAGCCTCTGCCTGGAACCCCTTCCCTTTGAGTCTTTCCACAGCCAGGTCCTTCTGATGGCGCAGGTCTCAGCTCCAGGCCGTCTCCTCTGGGAGGCCCCTCTGCGTCACTGAATCTAAAAGAGCCACACACACCCCCAGCCACTCTCTAGCCCACCACCCTGTTTAAGCTCCTGAATTCGGAATTTTCTTGATCATGTTGCTTATTGTCAGTGTGACCCTGAGTGTCTCCTCTGTGAGGACCCGGGACTGCGTCTGTCTGTCCCCACTGTGTCTCCGCCACCTAGAACAGTGCCTGGCACATAGTAGGTGCGCAGCAAACGGTTGTTGAATAACTGAGGAGACGCATCTGTGACACCGCGGGTCCCACGAGTCAGATGAGGAAACCGAGACTCAGAGAGCTTCCGAGGTTTGCTCAGAGACGTGCCGTGGTGTGACGAGGGGCTCCGGTCCTAACCTGTGGGGCCGAGGACCCCCCAGGGCCACCCTGGCTGGGGTGGGGGCCGGTGGGTGTGGGTAGCACGGCTTCCAGCCCTTCGCCTGCGAGGTGTGTGCTGGGGCAGTTTTGCTCGGTCATCAGTCCCGGGGGTGCTCCCCCCTCCCTTCCCAGGGCGGGGTCCTGGGGGTGACTGCAGTGACGACACCTCCTGGACTCTGGGCGTCCCTGGCTCTCAGTCGGTGGCTTTTGAGCTTTTTGTGGGTTTTGGACGCTGCTGAGAATGTGAAGATGTTGGGGGCCCTTCCTGAGAAGGCGACGCCATTGCAGACCCCGATTGGGGAGGGCGGGTTCAGGGGTGCAGGGGGCTCCTGAGGCCTGTCTGTCTGTGGCCCCCACGGGCTCACGATGCCGCTGCAGCACCCGCTCTGCGTGCTGGGGATTGGGGGAGGGTTCTGGGAGGAGGGGGGCCCTCAGGGCATCTGGCAGGCGGGTCCCCCACCCCCACTGCGTTGGTTCTCTCCTCTCTGGGTCTCTCTGGAGCTCCGTCCTCGGCCTCCCTGGGTCTGTCTCTTTCTCTGCCTTGCAGGTGGGGTCTCTCTGTCTCTCCCTCTCTGTCTCGTCTCCCTCTAGGTCTCTGTTCCCTTTGCTTTGGATCTTGTCTGTCCTTGTCTCCCTGCGGTGCTGTGTGTGGCCCAGGGTACCCCCGGCCTGGTCTGAGACCCCTTGGGTGCCTCCTGAAGTCCCTGCCTCGCTGCCCCCACCAGCCGTCCCCGTCCCGCCCACGTCCCGCCCACCAGGTGCCCTGGAGACCCAGCCTGGGCACCGGCCTCGTTCCGCGTCCGAGGCCACGGCTGCTTCCCTGTGGCCAGTTCTCCGTGGGCAGGTGTGGCCGCCGGGTCGGGGCAGCCCGGGTGCGGGTGGGTGGGGGCGGGAGGCCCCAGGCCCCTGGGCCCCCGCACCCTGTTGGCCGCAGACAGGGCTCAGCCCGGACGTCAGGAGGCGCCTCGGGGGAGGGGAGGACACACTGGCGGTTCTCGGTTCGCGGGTCGCTCTGGGGGCCGCGGGGGCCTCTCATCCCACAGAACCAGCCAGGGGCCACCCCAGCGCTCACTCTGACAGGCAGGACGCGTGGCGCCCGGCGCGGCTGACCTGTCCCGGTTGCTGTCCCCCCCTGCGCAGAAACCAGGCGATGCGGAAGAAGCTGATCTTGTACTTCAAGAGGAGGAACCACGCCCGCAAGCAATGGGTGAGTCCGCGCCCGTCCGTGGGCCGCGTGGGCTTCCTCGAGATGCGGGACAGCCGCGGTCGCTGGAGGCCACGCCTGCCGAGAGCCTCCTTTTCTGCAGCCAGCTCGTCTCGTGACTGAGCTTCCGGGGTGGGGAAGAAAAGCCCAGGGCAGCGAAGGAAACGCACAGCTGCTGCAGAGAGCCCGGGGCGGGGCGGGGGCTGGGGGGCTCTGCGGCCCCTTTTCCAGCCTGGAAGGAAAGAAAGCAAAACCTTGGCCCGGAAAATTGGTCGTTAAACACTCGTCAGAGGATCCATCGTGGGCTTTTCGGGCAGAAGGGAGGGCTTTGGGGTGAGCTTGAGAGACTGCGGGGACCCCACGTCCAGCCTGGGGAGAAGGAGGGCGTGGAAAGCAGTGAGCCCCCCTCGCCCGTGCTGGTGGGCTGTGGCTGGGTCTACACGGACAGAGGTGCCGATTCCTGTGTCCCGCTTCACACTCAGCTCGGGGCAGGGGGGGCGTGAGAGAACGCATGTAGCCGAGGTGTAGCCGTGGAGAGATTAGGGTTGTGTGACGTGACGGACGGGGAGTCGCCGTTAGTGCTCTTTCAGCTGTCAGGGGAAGAAGAGCTGACTCAAATGGGCTGCCATGGGAGAGGAATTAGTGTGGCTGGAAAAGTCCATCAGGGTGGACTTCAGGAGTGGTTCGATCAGGTCTTACCTTTAGTTCTGTGCAGTTTCTCAACTATATATATCAGAACGTAGGCAGACTGGTTGCCACTGTGGTGCCTGAATTCCTGTAGCAGCTTTGAATCTCCTACAGCCAGAGAGGGCTGCGCTTTCTCATGCTGTCTCACAAAAGCCCTGAGTGGGCCAGGCGGGGGCACGTGTCCTGAACCGGCGACTGACACCAGGGAGATGGACTGGCACTGACGGGCTTTGGCTCCTCTGGTCCTTCTCTAGAGCTGGGGGTGATGTCATCGCCTCCAGCCAAGCCACAGGCTGCTAAGAGACGGCGGAGGTGGGACTCTCCAAGAAGGTTCTTGGGGGGGAGGGGGGTGGGGGTGCCTTGGATGGGGACGGCTGCCACGGGACCATGGGATGCTTGGGTAGGAGGAGCAGCAAAGGCTGGTCCAACCCGGGTTTCTGGGTTTGCGGGGGGCGGGAGGGACCCCCTACACCTGCACCCCTGGCCCTCCCTGGGCCGTGTCGGGGCGGGCGCCACTGGTGTCCTCCCTCAGGGTCAGGTCCACTGGGGTTGGCTCAGTCACGGCCAGTGCGCGTAGGTCTGTGGTATGCAGTAGGAGACGACTAAGTGCTGCTCGAACTGAGATGGGATGGGAACGCAGAGAGGTGGAGGGTGTCAGCCATCGCTGAGCACTTACCGTGTGAGGCTCAGAGTTGCCGAGACGCAGGCCCTGTCCGCAGACCTGCGGGCCGCGGGGACTAGGTCACATGCACAGATGGCAAACGTCAGAGCACACCAGGCACCCTCCTGAGTGTTTTTCGTTCATGAGTGCATTTAAGCCTGCGGGGTGGGCACTTTCTTAGCTCCGGGTTTCAGATGAGGAAACCGAGGCACAGAGAGGTCGCAGAGCTGGGAAGTGGTGGAGTTGGGATTTGAACCCAGGCCGCCGTGTTCCGAGGAAGCGAGGTTCCGGATGAGGATGTCAGGAAGGTGGCGTCAGGGCTTTGAAGGAGAGGCCAGGTGTGCGTGGGCAGGGCTGGGGGCCAGGACATGCCAGCGGGGGCCGGGGGGACATGGTGAGTGGCCGCTCGGCAGGGCCCAGGGAGGCCACCGCTAGGAGGGCCTGGGGTGCAGGGCAGGTGCTGAGCAGGGGAGGGGCTGAGCTGGGGCAGGAAGTCCGGGCTCCTGGCTGCAGAGGGAGGTGGTGTGGGATGGGGGGGTCTTCCCTCGGCCCCACCCCCGTCCCCGGCCCCAGGCTCAGCGGGGCCCTAGAGAGAGGAGCAGCTCCTGGCCGGAGGCTGGTGGCTGGGAGGCTCCTGGGCAGCGCTCTGGACCCAGGCCCCACGGGGTGAGGTCGAGAAGCAGCAGGAAACCCAGATTTGCCTCCTGTAGTTTCCTCGGCCCCCCACCAACTGGACGGTGCCCACCCTGGGCTGGTGTAAGAGGCTCACAAAGCCGACGTCCCGTCTTATTCACCGAGCTGAGACGCATTTACTGTGGATCTGCCGCGTGCCCGGGAGACGGAGGCCGAGAACAGCCCAGGAACACGAGGAGATGCGCTGGGCGGGAATGGCCGGAAAGGACCGGCTGTGTGCAGATCTGGGGGTCAGAGCGTCAGGCAAAGGGCACCACAAGCACAAAGGCCCCGGGGTAGGAATCAGCTTGGGGTCACCTGGGACAGGATGTAGCAGGTCAGGGGAGCGAGGTCACCTAGAAATATTGGCTCCTGAGCTAGGATAGAACATCTAGGTTTTATTCTGAACATAGCAGGAGACCTAACTTATTCTCAGTCAGTGTCTCAGTAAAGAATACAGAGTCTCATTCTAAGAATCTTCAGTCCTTCGGAAGCGTAGAGCGAACAAACACCTGTAGACGCCCTGCACCTGGGGCCGGTCCTGGCTCTGTTTCCTCGTGTCTGCTCTGTGTGTCTGTTGGGCTGTTAGGCAGCAGGGGCCAGAGCCCTTCACTCCTAGCGAACTAGAGCGAACACCGCCTGCTCTGTCTCCTGCCGGGAAGGAGGGTCTCATTGTCGCACCCAGAAGGAGCAGCAATTGCCCTGAACTTCCAGCCCCCAGGCGGGTGGGGGTTTATCCGCGGAGGGAGGGAGGGGAAGGTCTGATTTACATTTTAAAAGGGTCCCGCGGTGCCGGCTGGGGCGGGCTGGGGCGGAGCTGGGTGTGTGGGAGTTCTTTAAAAAAATTCAAATGGCTCCGTGGGGGGTCCGGGAGGGGGTGGAGGGGATTTCGGCTTATTTAAAGACAGGGAAGAGGCAGGCAGAAACCCGGGACTTCTAAGAAATCTGGCCTGGCTTTGTGGCCCGCCGAGCTCACCCTGGGAGAGGCCTTGGTGAAAACAGGCGCGTGGGGTTGTCTTGTTCCCCTGCGATGAGCCCAAAGCCCTTGACTGACTTCGTCGGTTTTTGGCGAAGCCTGGGGGGGGCCTGGCCAAGACCCCGATCTGCGCGCCCGCCCCAACCCACCGTCAGACCCCCCAGACCCGGGGCCTCACCCCTTAGCAGGTTCCTGGGACCCGCCTTTCCCCAGAGAGCAGGCGCTTGTCCCCACCAAGGGACGCTGGACACCCGCATGGACCCCTGTCCCCAGGCCTGTCCCGGCTCTCCTGGGAAGCGGAGCTCAGCCCCCCAAGGCCAGTTGGCTGGGAGGCCAGGTCTGTCACACGGCCAGGGACGTGTCCACCCTGGTCCTCCCCCTTGGCAGCGCCGGACGCTAACCAGGCAGGGCTCCAGCTTCTCCTGGGTGTGTGAGAGAGAAACGCAGGGAGGGAGGGAGAGGGAGCTGTCTCCCCCGGCCGGCGGGTCCAATTTTGTGGAAAACCCCAATGAGCAGCTTAACTGCCAGAGCCGCCTGCCCCGAGGTAGGCCGAGCACACCTCCAGCACAGTGGACACTGGCACGGGCGACAGCAGGTGGCACTGTGGTTAGACCTGCAGAGGGACTTCCTTGTCCGGGGCCGAGGGCAGAGCCCAGTGCTCGGGGCTATGGAGGTGGCTGGCTGTCCCCTCAGGGACACTCGTGCTGGGCCGCCTGTGCCGCACCCACACTCCGCCGGAGCTAGGACGGCTTGTTGAGGCCCTGCCGGCCCCTCCGTGGGCAGACCCAGGCCCCGGGTGGCCAGGGCCCTGCCGTAACCGGTCACTGTGCGACTGTCCCCTGCCGGGCTTGTGGGGAGCTTCTCTCACCGGTCGCCTGGGGCCTCTCCGGCCGGGGCTGCGGCAGCACAGCCCCGGACACGTGTGGCCGCTGCCACCACCGGATCTGCCTCTCGCTCCCCAGCGGGTCCTCGGAGCGGCCCGCAGACACGGGGTCAAGTTCTGCCCCCCTTTGGGACCGTCCTGCCGCCAGGTCTGTTGAGGATGGAGGCCGCAGGCTGCCCTTGGTCAGAAGCCGGAACACGGGGTGGGGTGGGGGGCGCGTCTGGGCGCCAGGACCAGGGCGGGGTTTTCCAATTGTGCCGAAGCGTCAAGAGGGCGTTGGTGAGGACTCCCAGACCACACCATCTGTCCACCCGCCGTCGTTAGACGCAGGGTAACGGGTCGTGTGCAGCAAGATGACCCCTGCCTGCTGGAGACCATGTCACCTTGGAGACATGGAGGCTAGGCAGCGGTGTTCTGGGCTGGTTGGGGGTCTTTTCTCAAAGGACGTGCAGCAGGCAGCACTGTGGTTAGACATGAAGAGGGACTTCCTTGTCTTGGAGGGGAAGGCAGCTCCTCCTCTCTAGGAGCTGCTGGGGTGGTCACCCCTGGTCCTCGGTGCTGGGGAGTGTGGCACAGCCTGAGCCTGGGAAATGAGGACCTGCCTAGAAAGCAGCTCTCCGTGGAGGACGCCAGAGCCGCGGCACCAGCGCGACTCCCCGCGACGTGGGAGCGTTCTCCATCGGGCCGTCACCCTGGCTACACGTGGCTGCTGGGCCCTGGAAGCCTGGCTGGGAGGGCCAGGCTCTGAGTTTTGAGCCCTACTTTGTGATTCCAGCGGGGCAGCCGCGGTGGCTTCCGCCTTTGGACGAGGCCTCTCTGGAGGAGGCCGGGACCGGGCGGCCGTGTCCCTCAGGGCAGGGGAAGCCCCTTGGTTTTCCTCAGGGGCCCGGCCTGCCCGTGTCTCTGCGCGGCTGTGCCCGTCTGCCGAGGCGTGGGGTGCAGGAGCCCCTCGCTCAGCGCCCCGCCCCGTGCCCCTCAGGAGCAGAAGTTCTGCCAGCGCTATGACCAGCTCATGGAGGCCTGGGAGAAGAAGGTGGAGCGCATCGAGAACAACCCGCGGCGCCGGGCCAAGGAGAGCAAGGTGCGCGAGTACTACGAGAAGCAGTTCCCCGAGATCCGCAAGCAGCGCGAGCTGCAGGAGCGCATGCAGAGGTGAGCCCGTGAGCCAGCCCCTCCCCGTCCGGTCCCCAGGGCAGGTGGAGGCCGGGGCAGCAGAGGGGACCGGGTCAGGGTGCCACAGAAGAGCACAGCGGGGTCTCAGACTGGTGGCACAGGGGCCTTGCGTGTGTCACCTGGGGCCTACTCGGCCTCGCCCTCACTTGGAGCTCGTTAATGAGACGTTTCCGTGGGGCGTGGGCGCCCCCTTCCTTCCTGGATGTGACCCGCGGGGCCCCTGCAGGCAGCCGGTTTGGGATCCCCGCTGTGCGGTGGAGGGAGGGACCAGGCATGGAAACTGGAATGAGGTGCTCATGTCACCTGCCTGGAAACTGGAATCAGGTGCTCATGTCACCTGCCGGCGTGACGATGGCGCGAGAGCCGTGCAGGCAGGTGCGTGGTGGCAGGTGGCTGAGGTTTTGTCATTTTCTCTCTCGCTGCACAGACAAGGTGATAATTAGTAAGAATAATGACGGCTTTCGCCTTTTCCTGAACTCGTCCGTCACACTCTATTTCATTGAATTCCTCCCAGCAGCCCCAGGGAGCGTCTGGCTGCTGCTTTTTGTCCTCATATTGCAGGGGAGGAAACTGAGGCATAGACGGTGGCACTTTGCCTCCGGGCCAAAGAGGCAGAGCTGGGATTTGACCCCAGGTCTCTGTGGCTGGCTTTTCAGGGTGTTTCAGGAAGAGACTGAGGGCTGAGCGCCCGAGGCCTCGGGTTGGGCATTCCTGGGCCAGGGTGGGGGCTCCCTGTCCCGCCCCGGCTGCCCCCCCCGCCTGCGGGGAGGTTGTGGCTCAGGTCTGTGCCGGCTGGGAGTCCCCGGCTGCGGGAAGGCAGGTCCTGAGTGTGTCCCTTTGGTCCCCAGCAGGGTGGGGCAGCGAGGCAGCGGGCTCCCCCTGTCGGCCGCCCGCAGCGAGCACGAGGTGTCCGAGATCATCGACGGCCTCTCGGAGCAGGAGGTGAGTCCACGGCCCCGACTCCGCCTCAGTTTCTCTTCTCCCACGTCCCTTGCCGCAGGGGTGAGGGTCCCGACCAGGAACGGGATTCACCCGGGATGGTTTAAATCAAGGGGCTTGTTACCGAACCAGCGTGGCGTGTGGAGGCACGTGGAGGCCAGCAGTGTCGGGAAGCCACGGGCTGTCCCCAGGCCGACGGGCTCCGGAGGGTCACAGCGCTGCCCGGCCCACCATCCACGCCACGGCAGGGAGGAAGTCTGGGGACAGCCAGAGGCCAGGAGCGCTGAGAGGTGCAGGCTCTAGGCTCAGCCTCGGGGGACCCAGAGCCTGGCGGGGTCGGGGGAGCGTGCGGGGCACAGACGGAGAGTTCGCAGCACGCCCGCTGTCCACCCGCCGGGGACCTTCCCTCGGGAACCTCACCCCTCCCGGCCGGGGCACAGCTCTGTCTCCCCTGGGCCTCCCCAGGCTGCCCGGACCCTGACTGTGGTCACCGGGACCCAGAGATGGCCGGGAAGTGGAGAGGAAGCGTTTCTCCTGGGGAAGGGTCGGTACCAGCCAGTCCCCTCCTGGGTCTTGGGGCCAAACATCCAATGTGACACTCTTCCGTTCCCTCTGTCCCTAGCACCACGGGAGACATGAGGGGGGCATGTTTCTTCCTCCCTGGGGACTTCTGTCCAGGGAGAGCTCCTGTGCAGATGGGGCGTTCTGGTAGCCGCGGCTCAGTCCAGCCGAGCTACGCGTGGCCACTGAAGTTGAAATTGACTAAGATGAGAGAAAATTAAACATTGAATTCCTCGGTCGGGCCTGGCACAGTTCAAGTGCTCATTAGCAGCTTGCGGTTAGCGGCTCCCACCCCGGACAGAGCAGGTAGCGGCTCCCCCCTCGCGGCAGAGCGTTCCGTGGGGCAGCAGATCCCGCGGCCCGAGCGCTGGCTCGCAGACTGGAGCAGCCTGGGCGGCCCGGGGAGGGCAGCTGTTTCGAATCGCGGTTTCCCACCGGAGATGCAGCCGGGCCAGGGAGGGTCCCGGAATGCGCGTTTTCTCCAAGCGCCCACGTGATTCCGACGCAGGGAATTCAGAGACCATCAGGCCATTGAACTTTTTCGTTTTGAAACTTCTCGTGATAACATTCTTGTTTCCAGCAACACCCAGTAGACAGAGAGCAGAACTCAGAAAGCCATTGTCCACCGTCACCGGGCCTCGCCCCTGCGTGCCGGGCGCCGCAGCTGGGTCTGTTTCGGCTCCGGTCCCGCCGATGCTGTGGCTTTGTGGACATCCCGCGAGTGTGGACGCGGGTTTAGTTTGCACTGGTTTCAGGTGGCCCTCGCCCGAGCCTGGCCTGAGAGCCGGGTGTGTGGGATCTGGGCTGATTGTCCCTCACGCTCTCCCTCCCTCCCTCCCCCACACCGGGGGGGGCCATTTCCCCAGGTGCTGGCCACGTGAGGATGCAGCCGCCACAGTCCTCAGGGGTGTCGAGGGGGCCGGGAGCCGGGGGAAGGTGGACGTGGAACTGGGGACAGAGACCTCCTCAGCCAGTCGGGGGTGTCCCGAGGTTCCCGGGGTGTGCGACGGCGGGGGCTGGGCGTGGGAGACACCACCCACCCTCTGGGGAGCGTCCAGTAGCCCGCAGGAGGGCGGAGGGGGGTCCCGCCATCATGGTCTCTGGGGCAGCCAGGAAACCTCAAAGGTTACGTGTTGGATGGAGACCTGCTCCAAGTTCCGGGAGACTCAGGCCTCTGGGGGTGCCTATGAGGTCAGAGCTGTCCCCCCTGCTTTGACCCCTGGCTGGGCGTCCTGGACGTCGAGGGAAGAGGCTGGGTGTGGGCGCCCGGGCAGCCAGAGCATTTGAACTAGCTGACCTTGGCCACGCTGACCCTGCCTCCTCCGGAGACGGGTAATTAATCGCCAGTAATTGGCAGGCTGCAGAGATTTGGGGAAATGAGCCCAGCTGAGTGGCAGCTCAGAGCCTCTCCACAGTCATCTCGGTGCACTAGGAGCCAGCGCCTGACTCCTCCTGTGCGGGGCTGGGCGGGCCGGGTCCCAGGTGGGCTCCTTGAGGGGGCTGGACGGGGGCTGGGGGGTGGGGAAGGGCCCTCCCCATGCCCCTTGCTGCCAACCTCCCCCCGGGTTGAACATCTTCCCTGCAGTGTTTCGTGGTGCTGGTCCAGAGGGGAGATTCATTGCTCCCCTCCCGCTGCAGACAAGGCCGGCTGCTGCTCTGGGCTTCAATTTACGGCCCTGCCCACCATAAACCTGTCCCGCTGCCTTTAAATCTCCCTCCGCCAGCTCCTTCCCTTTGGTTTTTGTGTTTCCCCGCTCTGGGCTCTGGCCCAGAACCTCCGTCCTCTCCCTTCCGAGCCTCGCCTGGGTGCCCAGCGCCCGGCCCGCGTGCTCTGACGCCGGCCCTGTGACCCCCGTGTCTCCCCAGAACCTGGAGAAGCAGATGCGCCAGCTGGCCGTGATCCCGCCGATGCTGTACGACGCGGACCAGCAGCGCATCAAGTTCATCAACATGAACGGGCTCATGGACGACCCCATGAAGGTGTACAAGGACCGCCAGGTCATGAACATGTGGAGCGAGCAGGAGAAAGAGACCTTCCGGGAGAAGTGAGTCCTGGGGTCGCCTGGTCCCACGCCCGCCCTGCCGAGGCCCGTGCCAGGCTCCTGTCCCCGTACCACACGCGTGAACTGCACACACGACCACGCGCTGGTGTCTTAAAGCAACAGGGCTCTATTCTCTCCCGGGTCTGGAGGCTGAGAGTCAAACAAAGGTGTCAGGTCGGCTCCTTCTGGCGGCTGGGCGGGGTCCCCTGGCTGCTGGGGGCTGCCTCTGTCCTTGTCCTGAGACTCGTGGACACATCGCTCCAGTGTCTGCCTCTGTCGTCACATGGCTGTTGCTTCTGTGTCTCCTCCTCTTATAAGGACGTCAGTCACAGGATTTAGGGTCCAGCCTCATCCAGTATGACCTCATCCTAGTTACATCCGCAAAGACCCTGTTTCCAAATAAGGTCACGTTCTGAGGTTCTGGGTGGACGTGAAGTTTCTGGGGACACTCTTCAACCCAGCAGGCGGTGGGGAGGCAGCCTGGTGTGTGTCGCAACACCAGCAGGAGGGTCTCAGAGGCTGAGCCCCGGCCTTGGGCGGTGGTCTGTGGCTGGCCAGTGGCTTGTTGGTTGGTTGGTTTTTGAAAGTGGCTATTTGTTGAGCTGGTTCTTGATCTCAGGCAGGGTGGCAGTGTCTCCTGGGCTTTGTGTGTTTGTCCCTCTTATCCCTTGTAACAGCCAGGCCATCCCCAGTACACTTGGGACAAAATGGAGACACAGAGAGGTTAAGACATTTAACACAGGCCACACAGCTTGCAGGCAGTGGAGGCAGGATTCAAATTCCCCCAGCTGGAAAGGAGAGGCTGGGGGGTGGTCACTGTGGAAAGCAGAGACAGGGCTTGAGTACTGAGAGGTGACGCTTTGTGGGGGGCCTCTTCGATGACTGTGGAGCTGCCAGGTGGACAAAGACCCCGTGCCCCCAGCAGACGTGACAGTCGTGTCCTAGGGACACACCCGCCATAGCGAAGATCTAAGATGTGATGTCCAGGCAGGAGGAGAACCCCCCCGCCACCGGCCCCTGATCCCTGATCTGGGGTCCCCAGAGGAGATGGCGGGTCCCACAGTCTGGCTCTGCTGAGCCACTCCACGCCTTGGGGACACTCTGCTGCGATTACTGCATCCTAAAGGCTGCGCTCCCTCCCCGGGACACAGAGCCCCTCCTCGGACCCCGGGCCCCCACGCGGCAGGAGGGCGGGAAGCTGAGACTCAGAGCCAGGTCAGGAGGGCACGCTGGGAACAGACTGGCTTCTGTCCCTGCCCGTGTTCAGCTGGTGGCCCTCTGAGCCACCCGCCCTCCCCACCTCCTGCGGAGAAGGTCTCGCCTGTAAAAGAGCTTCCTCCAAAGAGATGACACTGCTTCTCCAGCCCCCGCCAGGGGACCAAAGTCCAGGGCCTGGGGCCGTCTCTGCCCTTGCCTGGGTGGGGGTGGGGTGACGCTGGGTCCCGGGCCAGGCTGGTGCCGCGGCTTGGGATAGGAATGGCACGGGGAGCTATCCAGGAGGGTCTTGGGTGGAAAATAACATTTTTTAGAGTAGTTTTTAATTATGGAAATTTTAAAACACACACAAAATTAGAGGGATGGTCTAATGAGCCCCTGAGCACCCACCACGCGGATTCCGCAGTCTCCCACGGGACACGGCGTCTCGGGGACAGAGCCCGCGACGCCCTTGGGTTTTACTGCTCAGGGACGGAAATCCTGGTTGCTTCGCGGCCCTTGCCCGGGTCCTGGCAATGGCAGACATGGCTGTCCCACTGTGAAATCGAGTTCTACACTGAGCGTATTTTACAGTTTTAAACCAGGGAGGAGTCCATGGGACGGTCACGGATGTTAAGAGTGACTGCTGTGTTAGGTGTTTAAATTCCTCCCGGTATGTTTGATACTTCATGTTATTAAAAAAAGGGTGTTCTGGGGCACGTTCCGTGGCTTCAGCCTTTCTAGAGACTTCCTGTCGCTCTGCAGACCTCACGGTTTCACACTGTTGAGTCAGTGGCTGACACATGGGAGACCCGGGCTGGGCCGGTGTCTGTTGGCCTGCAAGGGTGGCTTAGCCGTGGTCCTGTGTGGCACACAGCCTGGCAGCCTGTGTCCCTCGAGGGTGGTCACCGCTTGCAGTCTCACTTGCAGAGGAATTGATAGCACTCAGGGCCTCCAGAAATTCTGTGCTGACGGCACAGAGTGCCACCTCTTACTGGCTGCGTGACCAGCCCCCGCCGCAAGGCTCAGTTTCTTCACCCATAAAATGGGTATGGCATCTGTGCCTGCCTTGTTCAGCTGTCGTGAGGTACCCAGTGCACAAAGTTTTTCAAAAACGTTGGCAAAGGGTGCAGGTGGGGTCGGGGGCTGGGGAACAGGTGACCTGAGAGATGCCCAAGTTTGGTTCCTGGTCTCTGGGGGGCCCCATCTCTGCCTGGCGAAACCCCATGGGAGAGATTTTGGGGGGACAGGAAATGTCACCAGGGCAAGGAGATGAAGGAGAAGGGTTTTGGGATGGCTCCAGCCTTTCCCGGGGCAGGCACGCCGCTTCCTCGGGGAAGAGAAGAGGCTGTTCCGGATTCTCTGGTGTCTGGCTGGGGAGCAGGGGCCCATTGGCCTTCGTCCCGGCCATCTGGAGAGCCCGGCAGGTTGAGCCCCGCACCGGCCCAGTCCCTGTGGTGGGAGCCCGAGGCCCCCTCCTGGCTAGCAGCCACCTCTGTCCTGGAGGAGGTCCTTGGGGACACCTGGGCTAGGGCCAGGGACTCCACCCAGTACCCCTGGGCCCAAGCAGGCCTCGACCCACGTCCCCACCCCCACTGCCTGCCTGCTCCTTTGGCCCTGACATTTCATCCTGCCCAGCCGTTTCCCAGTAATTCTCCCAGCTACGCAGGAAGCCAGTTGGCCCGGTGCCAGCTCCCCACCCCCTCTCCGGATTAAGTCCATTCTGGATGCCTCCTTGGCTGGCCACCTCCTCCTGCCTCCCCTGGGCACGGGCAGCCTCTGCTCCCACCTCCCCTGAGGGGCCCAGCAGCCTGATGGGCCGTGACCTCGGTGGTGGGGGCCCCTGCCGTGTTCCCAAGCAGGCCCCGTGTGGGCTGGGTGAGGCCCGTCTTCCCAGACCCAGCTGGAGAGAGAAACAAAAGCAGATTTTAAGAGGGGGGGAACCCCACCAAAGAGCTGCATGTCCTCATTTTTCCTGGAAGCCGCCTCCAGCAGGACAAACAAATATATTTTCAAAGGCGCTAAAGCCAGTGACTCACTCCAAGGAACGCCCTCTCTTACCCCTGGGTCTCCACCCGCCCTTCCCACACCCCCCTGGGCTTAATTGCTCCGAGTGGGGCGGTGCCCGTCCAGCCAGGCCAGTGGAGATGGCAGGCGCCTGGGAGCTCAGCGGCCGCCCAGGAGGGAAGCCCCCCGCGGCGCGCTCTCACGACTGCCCTCGTCTCCCCGCAGGTTCATGCAGCATCCCAAGAACTTCGGCCTGATCGCCTCTTTCCTGGAGAGGAAGGTGAGTCTCTTCCCTCTGGCCCGGCAGCCGCCCCGCCCCCACCCCGTGGCATCCACTTCCGTGGGAGGCTCCTGGGCTGGGGCTGGGGGACTCTCCTGCCCTGCCCACAA
>CAUYSK010019524.1:0-19311 GCA_963575035.1 Avahi laniger | reverse complement strand
GTAGTCCCAGCTACTTGGGAGGCTGAGACAGTAGGATTGCTGGAGCCCAGGAGTTTGAGGTTGCTGTGAGCTAGGCTGACGCCACGGCACTCGCCCCAGGCAAGAGAGTGAGACTCTGTCTCAAAAAAAAAAAAAAAAATAGTTGAATTTGTAACTACCATCACCTTTAAGATCCTATCTATTTTCTCTTGAAAATAGTTTTTCTCTTTGAGTCATTGTTTTGCATTCTTTTTATTCCTCGTTTTGCATTCTTTTGTGTTAGTCAATTATTTTATACCATTTTTCCCTTTATTTATTCTTTTACTATCTTTCGTGATTATTCAGAGATTAAGTCAAGAATTCTGGACTTAACAGTGTAATACAAATTACCAGTTTTACCATTCCCCAATAATGACAATTTCTTTTAACATTTTAACTTCTTTTCCAACTTTTTTTGCGTTGTTATTCTGCATTTTTTTCACTACATAGGTTAAACTCCCAAAGTCATTATTAGTATGATTTGGGGCAATTTTTATTCATATTTATCTTTCCTAGGGCTCTTCATGCATTTCTGTTCTATCTGGGATCATTTTACTTCTATCTGAGTAGATCTTCTTTAGTGTATATTTTGATGATAGGCTGTCTACTAACAGGGAATTTTTCCATTTATGTTGTCTGAAAATATCTTAATTTCACCTTTTTTGAAGGATATTTTCACTGGATATAAAATTCTAAGTTGGTGGTTATTTCTTTCAGCGTTTTAAAAATGTTTCATTGCTTTCTGGCTGCCTTTGTTTCTGTTAAAGACAGCTACCATTCTTATTGAAGGTAATGTATCAGCTGTATTCTTGCTGAGAATAATGTGTCTTTTATTTTTCTGTGGCTACTTTTAAGATTTTTTTCTGGTTTAATTTTACAGCACTTTGTGGTGTGTTGAAGTTTGGTTTTCTTTGTTAAGTATGTTGCTTTATGTTCATAGAGCTTTTTGAACTTGTGGCTTGATGCCTTGTAGCTTTGGAAAGTTCTCTGTGGTTACCTCTTCAGATATTGCTCTGCCCCTCTCTTCTTTTGGATTCTAATTACACATATGATACACCTAATGATTATGTGTCACATGTTGCAAAAATTTTTTTTTCTTTCTATACTTAAGTTTTGGTATTTTCTATTGATATATCTTCCAGTACACCATCTATCTTCTCTTTTGTCTAAACTAATCTATTGTATTTTTCATTTTATTTTGTGATTTTGAGTTCTAGAATATCTATTTGAAATTAATTTCAAATAGACTCCAGTTCTTTTGAGCATATTAATTATAGTAAT
Source organism: Avahi laniger (assembly GCA_963575035.1). Classification (NCBI taxonomy): domain Eukaryota; kingdom Metazoa; phylum Chordata; class Mammalia; order Primates; family Indriidae; genus Avahi; species Avahi laniger. The sequence continues at coordinate 18,012 of CAUYSK010019524.1, read as the reverse complement.
TTAAATGCTTATCAATTCCAGTATCTGCATCATCCATTGGTTTTTTTATCTTGTTTGGTTTTTGGTTATTGGTCATGATTGTATGGTTCTGTCTCTTCACATGTCTGCTAAATTTTTCAGGGAGCTTGTGCATTTCATCTAAGTTGTTGAGTTTATCAGCATAAAGTTTTTATCATATTGTTATTCTTTTAATATCTGTAGAAAATGTGATGAGTCGAATATCTGCATAACCTGTAGAGATTTAATATAATTCCTGATGTTGATAATTTGTATCTTCTTTTTCCCTGATCAGTCTGGCTAGGGGTTTATTAATTTTATTGAGGTTCTTAAAGAATTAGCTTTTAGTTTAACTGATTTCCTCTGGTTTTTCTTAGTGCTGTTCTGATCTTTATTATTTCCTATCTTATTTTGGGTTTCATTTGTTTTCTTATTCTAGTTTCTTAAGATAGAAGCTGAGTCATTGATTTGTGACCTTTTTTCTTTTCTAATATAAACATGTTATGAACTTGCCTCTAATTGCTTATAATTTATTTTACATATTATGTTTTCATTTTCATTCAGTTCAGAGTACTTTATTATTTCTCTTTTGATGTCTTCTTTGATTGATGGATTATTTAGAATTGTGTTATTTGGTTTCCAAGTATTTAAGGATTTTCCAGTGATCTTTCTGTCATTTTAAATTTAACTCTATTGTGATGAGGTCTTTTAAAGTTACTGAGATTTGTTTTATGGGCCAGAATGTGATGTATCTTGGTAAATGTTTTGTGGGCACTTGAAAAGAATGTGTATTCTGTGGTTGGATGGAGTGCTGTATAAATGTCAATCAGGTCAAGTTCATTGATTGTTTTGTTTATGTCTCATAATTTTTGATTGAGTGCCAGAAATTGTATATTAAAAAACAAAACAAAGCAAGCATTACTAGATAGTGGTACTTTCTGTCAGAAGGGATTCACCTTTTCTTCTAGGCATTTAGGCTAGAAAGTCCATCATCTTAAATTAAGTTGGATACTGGGTTGCTATGTTAGTAGTAGTGTAGATAACGGTCAGGGCAAAGGAGAAAGAATTTTTGTCCTATAATCTGAGAATACTGTTGAAAGCATATGGGCAGATCAGGATACAATGTGATTTGTTGAATGGGGACAGTATTTCTTTCCAAATTTCCCAAATAGACTGGTCAAGCCAGTTTTTACTGTTTGACACTGAAACTGTCCAACATATTGTAGTTTGATGATTCAGGTGAGCTTTACTCATGAGTAACAAAATTAAGAATGTATGATTACATTTAAATACTTAGCTAATACGCATAACATTATACAACAAATCAAAAAGACCACAAGTAAATCTCCGGTTAAGTGGACGATTCAGGGAATGTGATATTACTAATTTATTTTTTAATGACAGAAGTCTTGATCTCCAAACATTTTTTCAACTATTTTTTAATTAAACATGTTAGATATATATATATTAGGATGTTTTTCTGCGTTGGAAAGTAATTTAAATCATTTTACTGACTACTCTTTGTGATTATTCTTAATTACAAAGTGCTTACTGAAGGTGTAGGAGATTGGAGATAGTTGTTTACTGACTTCAAGAGACACCCCAAAACTTTGCTTTTCAATAAACCCTTGATGTTTTCTTTTTTGCTTGTGTGCAAAACGTGTATATATTTTTAAAGTCGAATAGTAATAAAATATTTTGTGAATTTGTTTGCCATTTAATCTAGATTGTACTGCATTGTGATTACCAGCACTTATTAAAGTAAAATACTTATTAAAGTAAAATAACTACTTTAATAATTATGATTTGTGATATGCAACAAGAGTCCAAGGAAGGTTCATTAAAACAATACTAAACCTGAAATAAGTGCTTATTCCATCCTCAGCTCTCATGAAGCCATCTGCCTGTATGTAATTATAGGAGGCTATCTCTTCATCCTTAGGCCCTCTCTGCCCCTCTCTACCTTTTGTTAAAAGCCCTGAGATTCTGAAGTCCCCTAATGATGTTGCTAGTGAGTGCTTTCTGTAGTTATTATGAAAATAAAATATTGTGCCAGTCATAAGTAGAGACTTGGTTTTACTCACGGATATATCTTGGTTCATAAAATAGTACCTCGCCATAGGAGATACTTAATTATTTTTTAAACATAAGGAAATGTAGAAACTATTGATGCATCCATGTTTATATAGATGCATGTATTTATATATTCATATATTTAGCAAATATTTTATTACTGCATGTAATAATAGTCTGACTTTTAATTATTTCAAAGTTAACCTTTTTTCCACTGAAATGCTAAACCATAAATGGGAGTAAATGTTCCACATTATAACCCAGTTGCCCAAGTTTAAATACTCTGATTTGTACCAATTGGGAATTCTCACTCATACCAGCCTAGTAATCAACTAAAGAAAATTAATGCTCTGGCAACTTCAGTTGGTCAAACACATTTTCTTTAAGCCATAGGAAGAGATTTAAACTATATGTTAAAACTTAATTTTTCTCTGAAGATCTTTACTATTAGCAATTACAAGCAACATTGTCATCACAGTATATAAAATTTCATCACTGAAAATATTCCCGCCATTGTCTAGACCCTACTGTATTCATAAAGAATTGTAAATACACATGGCTGTTCAGCATAAATTGATGCTCTCCTGTTTAAGGACTTTTAAAATATTATGTTCCCCCCGCCCCTAAATGTGTTTAGATCTTTTGAGAAATATAAACTGTAATACCTAACTCTCTAGCTCATACCTTATAGGTGGTTTCAGAATAATGGCCAGATAGAGAGGTTTTTCAGGAAGAATTCATCTTCACCATATGTGGGCAAAGGGCAAACTCAGAACAATTCTGTTGTGGGTTGAATTGTGTTCCCGCCAAAGCTGTGTTCAAGCCCTAACCCACTAGTACCTGTGAACGTGATCATATTTGGAAATAGTCTTTGCAGATGTAATCAAGTTCAGATGAGGACATTTGAATGAGAGTAGGCCCTACATCCAATATGTACTGTCCTTATAAGGCCATGTGAAGGCACAGGGAAAATGCCATGTGATGAGGAAGGTAGGGATTGAAGTGATATACTTGGAAGCCAAGGAATGCCAAATATTGCCGACAGCCATAAGAAGCTAGGAGAGAGACATGGACTAGCTTCTCCCTTAGAGTATCTGGAAGGAACTGGCTTCTGGTGCCTTGCTTGACACCTTGATTTCAGGTTTCTAGCTTCCAGAACTGTGAGGGAATAGATATCTCTTGTTTTAAGCCGCTCAGTTTCTCCCACCCTCTAGGTTGTCTTTTTGCTCTGATGACTTTCTTTGACGCTCAGAAATTTTTAAGTTTGATGTAGTCCCATTTGTCTATTTTTGCTTTTGTAACCTGTTTGCCAAATCCGGCGTTCTGAATATTTTCACCTGTTTTCTTCTGGGAGTTTTCAGTTTTACATTTGGGTCTAATCCATTTTGAGTTAATTTGTGTATCTAGTGTAAAATTAGGGTTTGGCTTTATTCTTTTGCATGTGGCTATCCAGTTTTCCCAGCACCATTTTTTGAAGACACTGTTTTTCCTTCATTATGCAGTCTTGTCACCCTTGTCAAAAATCATTTGGCTGTATATGCAAAGGTTTATTTTTGGCTTTTGTATTCTGTTGCATTGGTCTATAGCTTTGAATTTATGTCACTTACCATGCTGTCTTGATTACTGTTGCTTTGTAGTATGCTTTGAAATCAGGAAGTGTGAGGCCTCTAACTTTGTTGTTCCTTTTCAAGATTGTTTGGCTATTTGGAATCCCCTGAGATTCCATAAGAATTTTGGCTTTTTTTTTTTCTTTTCCCCTGTTTCTGCGAAAAAGGTCATTGGGAATTTGGTAGGAATTACACTGACTGTATCACTTTGGATAGTATGGACATTTTAACAATATTAAGTCTTTCAGTCTATAAACATAGAATGTCTTTTCATTTATTATATTTGTATCCTCTTTGATGTCTTTTAGCAATATTTATAGTTTTAAATGTACAAGTCTTTTACCTCCTAGGTTAAGTTTATTCCTGAAGTATTTTATCCTTTTTTGATGCTTATAGTAAATGAGATTTTTTTTAAAAAACTTCCTTTTCCTATGGGTCATTGTGTTAGTGTATAGAAATGCAACTGATTTTTATGTGTTAATTTTGAATCTTGAAACTCTGCTGAAATCATTTATTAGTTGTCACAGGTTTTTTGTGGTGGAACCTTCAGGGTTTTCTGCATCTGGATCATGTCATTTGCAACCAGGGATAATTGTCTTTCTTTCTTTCTGGTTTGGGTACCTTTAATTTTTTTTCTTTCCTAATTGCTCTAGTTTGGACTGCCAGTACTATGGTGAATAGAAGTGGTGAGAGTAGGCATCCTTGTGTTGTTCCTGATATTAGAGGGAAAGCTTTTTAATCTTTTACTGTTGAATATGACGTTAGCTGTGGAATTTTCCTATATGGCTTTTATTATGTTGACATAGTTTCCTTCTGTTCCTCATTTGTTGAGTGTTTTTATCATGAAAGGGTGTTGAATTTTGTCAAGTGCTTTTTGTTGCATCAGTTGAGATTATTTACTTTTTGTGCTTCATTCTGTGATGTAGTTCACTGTTTCATTTTTGTATGTTGAACCATCCTTGCATGCCAGGTATAAACCCATTTGATCATGGTACATAATACTTTCAAAGTGCTATTGAATTTGGTTTGCTAGTATTTTTTTTGAGGATTTTTAAAACTCAGTGTTCATTAGGGATGTCATTGTAGTTGTGGTATCTTTGTCTGGTTTTGGAATTATGGTAATGCTGGCCTTAGAGTGTGAGTTTGGAAATATTTTCTTCAGTTCTTCGAAAAGAGTGAGGAGGATTGGTGTTAATTCTTCTTTTAAATGATTGGTAGAATTTTCCAGTGAAGCCATCCGGTCCTAGGTTTCTTTTGTTGTTGTTGAGATTTACTTTTATCTCTTGATTTATTAATTTCAAATTATGTCTATTGCCTCCCTGCTAAGAAAGATGGGGATTTAGCTCACTTACACTATCCTTATTCTCCTGTCTTCCCTCTTCATTCCAAAGTTTAAAGTTACATTATTCTATTTAGTTCTTTTAAATAGTGTCTTTGTAACTATAAATAAAGTATTTAAACTTCTTAGACATTACATTTTAAATCCCTACAACGTAAGATGAGGATAGTAGGACCTTTATCCATTTCTCCATCTTGTCTCTTTTCCTCCTCTGCTTCCATTTCCTACCTTTTCTTTTGTATTTGACCAGGTTGATTACATAACATTTACATTCTGTTTTGTAATGTGAATTAAGACTTTCAGGCTTTGTCAGTGGCTTGACTGAACATTTAGTAAACTTTACTTAATCATTGTGTGAGGGTTATTTTTTCTTTTCTGTGGATCCACAGTCATAATGGTAGTGGAACTCAAGAAATAAAATATTGGCTTATCTTTTCTTATATTTCGTCAGTTTTTCAACCTCATGTCACTAGTCTGCTTTGTATTCTGACTCTTCATTTTTTTTTTTTCCCCTGCAGTTTGTAGTTGCCTATTTTTTTTTTTTTGGTTCAGAGATGAGGTCTTACTGTATTGCCCAAGCTGGTTGTGAACTCCTGGGCTCACGTGATTGACCAGCCTCTGCCTCCCAAAGCCCTGGGATTACCGGCTGGAGCCACCACGCCCTGCCTGGATTTGTTTTCTCATTGCCATCTTGGAATAAGAAGTCTGTTTGCTAACTCTGTATACAGATGGAGCATTGGTTTAGGGCAAAAGATCAGGGCACCTACTGTTAGGTTCAATGAATTCTAACATCCCCATCAGAAGACCCAGTTTCTTTCTGTGCAATTTGTTAAATGTCTTTAGGAAAAAGTATTTCACTTTTTGCACCTAAGGGTGACACTCGTTTTTGTTTAGTGATTGAGCAGGTAGAGAGAAAGGACAGGTAAATCTTTTTCCTATGTCTCTTGTATTCACCCTCTTTATCTGCTAACGCTGAGCTTAGATTCTCTGGAAGATTGACTCAGACCTCCACTGTATGTAGTCCTTTCATGTGTAGATTTTGGGCTGTGCTTATCTTAGTTTTGTTTAACCTGTTAATACACTTAGGTCTGCTTTCTGTTCTCCAGAAATCTGTGTCATTTTATCTATTAACTTTCTTCTCCATTCTTTTTATTATTTTATAGATTTATTCTTTTTTGTACCTGTGCAGTCTTATCAGTAGGCTTTCTGAAGGGACAGGAGGCAAACATCGGTGTTTTTCATCATCTCTTTCACTCTCCAGGCTTCATTTAAAAAAAAAAAGGGAATAAAATTGTCATTTCATTTCTAACTACTTCTGTGTTTCTTTAAAATGTGAGGATATTTTCTTATATAACCTCAATATTATTACCACACCTAACAAAATTAACAGTAAGTAATTCCTTAACATAAAGTGCCTGGTCCATATTTGATTTTTTAATTGTTTAAAAATATGCCTTTTTTGTTTGTTTTATTTGAGTCAGGATTCAAGGGAGGTACATACCTTCTGGTTGGTGGTTATGTTTTTTGAGTCTTTTTAAAAAGAGTATAATGTATTTGGAAGAGGAATGACATTAGTTTGTAGATCATCTTTGATAGAAAGTGTTTGAACAAGCTGTGTGTTGTACAGGTCTGTTCTTTCTAATTTCTTCAGAAATCAAAATAACACATGCTTTCTTTTTCCTTTGGGATGTTTTAAACATACACAACAGTATACAGAATAGTATAATGAACTCCTACCTGCTTACCACCCAGCTTCAGTGACTATTAACTCAGGACCTGTCTTGTTTCATCTGTACCCTAATCCACTTACCTTCTAATAATATCAATATTTTGAAGCGTAGTCCACATATCATATCATTCATCTGTAAACCTTTCTAAGTGTATTTCTAAAAATACTCCCAAGTCTTTTTATAATTTAGAACAATTGGCTTTCCCTCCCCCTTCCTTTCTGTATTCCATCTTGAAGGAACTGGATCAGTTATTCTGTATAATGTTTTACATTTTGGATTTGTCAGATTGCTTTCTTTTGATGTCATTTTATGTATTCCTCTCCTGTATTAATGCAGACTGAAAGTTTGATCTGAAGCAATGTTTCTCAACCTTTTTTTTTTTTTATTGTCCCTTTAAGGAGTGGTGTTTTTTTTTTTTTTTTTTTTAAGACTTTTATTTTCCTTGTTGTCTGTCCCCCTCCACCCTGGACCTTGGGACAGATATAGTGGAGTGAATTGGTAGGTGAGAAACCATTTTAATTTACTGTTTAAGATTTTTTTTCACCTCCTTGTATGTGACATTGCTACCTTTGAGAATGTATGATATAAAGGTTTCATAAATTCTAGTTTGTTTCTTTTTTTATAAGAATATCCTATAAGTAGTACTGTGTATTTCTTTACATCAGCAAGTATATAATATATGGTCCTCCCACTTTAAGAGATGCTAAGATCAGTGAATTCAGTTGGTGACATTGTGATCCATTGTGAAATTCACCATCACTTTTCCTCCTAATAGTTTTAGCATACATTGGTGATTGTTGCCTATTTATGTCTCTTTTTGTTGTTCTTATTAGCTTTAGTTCTTTGAAGAGTCAGCCCTCACTAATTAGGTCCCTTTGTCTACCTTAAAATACAATTTGACAGGACAGGGAAGAAAAATGCTTTGTAAGTTTCCTATTAGTGGTTGAGTATCCCTTATCCGAAATGCTCGGGACTGGTAGTGTTTGAGATTTCAGATATTTTTGGCTTTTGAAACAATTGCAGTATACTTGCCAGTTGAGCATCCCTAATCTGAAACTCTGAAATCTGAAATGCTCCAATGAACATTTCCTTTGAGTATAATATGGGTGCTCAAAAAGTTTCAGATTTTCGATTAGGAATGCTCAACCTGTACTCAGAAATTTTTGATTAAGCCTTGGCATACCATCAGTACTCGAGTGTACCCATTTGATTTACTTTTAGCTTTTGAATTTTTGTTTTTTGAACACTTCTTACTATTTGTAAGGACAAGTAATTTCATGACTGTCATTTTTTCTTAGAGGTCTTACAAAGAACAAAGGCAAAATTTACTTTTAAAAAAATTGCATAAAACTTATCTTGCATTGGTTATATTCTTCAATCTTTAAACATTGTGATTTCATCATTCTAAGATTTGTTTCATCATTACTCATGAATTATTTCATCCCTCTTAAAAGATAATATGAAAATGGAAGAATGATGGAATTGCCTAGAAGAATGATAGAATATAGAAATGTCACAATTACATCATTTTTCATTTGTTATTTTAATTTTTATGTATTGCCCAAAGTATTACATCATCTTTCAAGAAGCTGTAAAAGAAGATGGTAGACCCCATCATTGTAGTCTGCTTTTAGCTTTCATTAAAAACAGTTGCGAATTTAGAAATTTTCATTTCTCCAAATTATGGCTAAGAAAGAAAATATGACAGGAAGATGTTTCAGATTTCTTTGACAAATCAGATTAATGCAAAGAAGAAGAAAGCAGCACTGCAGGCTTTGTCCAGTAGAAATTTAATGTGAACCACCGAACAAGCATTGTCCAAAAGAAACGGAATGTGGGCCGGGCGCAGTGGCCTATGCCTATAATCCCAGCACTTTGGGAGGCTGGGTACAGAGGTTTCTTAAGGCCAGGAGTTTGAGACCAGCCTGGGCAACATAGTGAGACCCGATCTCTACAAAAAGTAGAAAAATTTGCTTGGTGTAGTGGTGTGTACCTAACTAGCTGCTCAGGAGGCTGAGGCAGGAGGATTGCTTGAGTCCAGGAGTTCGAGGCTGCAGTAAGCATTGATTGTGCTACTGCACTCTGGCCTCGGTGATAGGAGAGACCTTGTCTCAAAAACATAAAAAATCAAAAAAAGAAACAATGGGAACCACAAATGTAAGCCGTATGTGTGTATATATATATATAATAGATATAGATAATTGAAATGTACAATAAAGTAAAAACAGGTCCGATAAATAAAGCAAAATCTCAGGAGGTAATTGTTAGATAATGATATCCTAGATGAATTTTCTCAAACTCAGAAATCAATACATGAAGAATTATATTTCTTAGTGTATAAATAAAAATGTGGTTATTCTTAGTCATTTAACAAGTAGCAATATTTTCTGATGAGCCTGTACCATCCCATTTTGCTAAGAGTGTGTGATAGTGTTCTTTCATCTTTTATGATGTTTGCATGCTAAAATTTACTTGATACAGTTGACTAATGCTAAAGACGTGTGTACATGGTGATTGGAAGGAAATAGATGATGTAAAAAGAAAAAAATAGTTGGATTGCTCATTTTAATTGGTACTTAAAAACAAAAATTGTTTGCAGTTTTGGAGCAAAGAAGATAGTATCCTGTCTTCAATAGAATTATAAGCCTTCAAAGGTTTCAAAAATTCTTCAACTGTTATTTTTGGGGACAGAGTCTCACTCTGTGGTCATGGATAGAGTGCAGTGGTGTCATCATAGCTCACAGCAACCTCAAACTCCTGGGCTCAAGCGATCCTCCTGCCTCAGCCTCCCGAGTAGCTGGGACTACAGGCGCACTGCACCATGCCTGGCTAATTTTTCTATTATTTTTTTTTTTTTGTAGAAATGGGGTCTCTTACTTAGGCTGGTCTTAAACTCCTGAGCTCAAGCTGTCCTCCTGCCTCAGCCTCCCAGAGAGCTAGGATTATAGAAATGAGCCACGGCACCCAGCCAACTGTTGCTTTTTGATGGTGCAAGTGCAAGAAGAGCTAGAAGTACTGAAAAGCTGATAGGAAATTTGATATATATTAGAAATCTGGAGAGGTATTAGAAATATATTTGAAAATCTAGAGATGTATCTAGAGATGCATTAGAGATGTATTTGAAACCTGGAAACAGTGTGAAATGAATATGCACCACATTCACGCATGGATGAACAGTCAGTTGCTTTGAGAGGGCAGTATCCATGTCACGTATATATACTTTCAAAGCTTCGAAAAATGGAATAAAAACTTGGTTTTGATGTGTTTAATTCTTATAAAAAGTGTCAGTACAGTTTTTTATTGTCACTTTATTCTTATATAAATTATTCATAAAGTGACTTAAAATATAAAGTAATAAAAAGGGTCCAGTGGACCAAGAAAGCAAATAATAATAACTGTTCTGTACCCTGAGGGTTGAGCTGATATTTTTGCTGCTCTTTGGTCACCAATGAGAGTTTTATATTTGTTCATTTGTCTCGTGACAAACAATACAAACTGTGTATTACTGTGCTTCACTATTTTCATATTGTTGTTCAACTTGTCCCATCTTTGGCCAGTGGGGGCCCATTCAGATTAGCTTCTAAATCTTTTCGATATGACCATGGTAATTTTTGATAGCTTCCTTGCTTTCAAGCCTGGAGTTAGTCATTTTATATGGTTCAGAAATAAATGTGTGCATATGTGTTTGTGTACACACGTATGTACGTATGTGTGTGTTGTATGTGGAGATGTAAACAGAGAAATTGAACAGACATACATTCATATATAGGGCAGAAAGCGTGCAGGTGTGGCAGACTGTTAGTAATTGATGAATCTGGGCGAGGGCTATATGGCTGTTAGTCTTTAAGCTGTGAGTTAACTATTTTTCCCACTGATTTTGCTGAGGCTGAGTATCTTTTCTTATGTTTATTGGCTTTTTAAGTTTCTTTTTAAAAAATAAACATAATTTATTTTATTACTGGTTTATATCCTTTATCTTTTTTCTTATTGATTTGTAGGATGTTGTTATGAATTTTGGATGCTAATCTTCTGTAGTATATTTTCTCAGTTTGCGATTTGTCTTTTCGTTTGTGGTATATTTTGATAATTAGAAAAATTAAAAATTTAAATTAGATTTCGTATTTGAATTAGAATGAAGCCAGTATAATAATCTTTTTCTTTAAGGTTTTGCTTGCTTTGTTTTCCTTTAAGGTTTGTGATGCTTTTTTAAAAAAATCATTTTTTTACTCTATAGATGTAAAAGCTATTTGCTTATGTTTTCTTCTAAAAATTTCCAAGTTTTGGCTTTACATTTGGGTCTAAGGCACTTGGGATTTATTTTTATGTGTGGTAAGAATGGAGAGCCAATTTATCTTTTTCCGCTGTGTGGTTAGCTATGGTCTTTGTACCATTAAATGAATAGTCCATTCTTTCCCTCTTCGTTTATAGTGCTACGTCTTTAATATATGCACGACTCTATTTCTGATCTCTTTTTCTATCCCTATTTTGAAAGGTTTGTATTATAAGCCTTAATTATCTGTAGGACTGCTCTCTATTTCTTCTTCAAATTATCTTAGCTATTCTTAGCCTTTTGCTCTTCCATCTAAATGTTAACATCGATTTGTGTAGTTACTTACACATTCATACACATATACCATATAGAAACAGATCAATTTAGGATGTTAGTAAGAATTGCATGTCATTCATAGATTTATCTAAAAAGCATTTAAGGATGAGGAAATTGAAACATACAAAGTGAGTCTGTTTGCTCAAATTTGCCTGACTCTGAGGCCCATACTCTTTCCTCTGCAAACGTATGAGGGCCAATAATTCATGGATCATTATCACTACAGTGTAGCAATAGCAAGAGTCAGAATTTTGGGAGCACCAACCAAAATCTAAAACTGGTACAGTGGGCTCTATGCAATATAAAGATTTGAATTTACATGACATAAATTAGGGACACAAATTACTGTAATTGTATTTAAAATTCAAATTAGTTTTTCCAGTGCTGCTTTTTTTTTTTTTTTAAATTTTTTTGAGACAGACTCGCTCCTCGCTCTGTTGCCCAGGCCGGATAGAGTGCGGTGACTTCACAGCTCACTGCACCTCAGACTCCCGGGCTCAAGTGATCCTCTTACCTCAGCCTCCTGAGCAGCTGGGACTTCAGGCAAGTGCCACCACGCCTGGCTAATTTCTCTATTACTTGTAGAGATAGTCCCTTGCTGTGTTGCTCAGGCTGATCTTGAACTCTCGATTTATGTTCTGGATGTTTTAAAATTTAAAGAAAATCTGCTGTAGCAAGCTGTGTGAGAAGTATATCTTTCTCTTGTAAAGTGGAAGAAGGATTATAAAATAGAAATTAGCTGGGTGTGGTGGCATGTACCTGTACTCCTAGCTACGTGGGAGGCTGAGCCAAGAGGATCACTGTAGCCTGAGAGCTGGAGGTTGTAGTGAGGTGTGATTATACCAGCGCACTTGGGAAGTCGAGGCGGGAGGGTTGCTTGAGGCCAGGACTTGGAGACCAGCCTGAGCAACACAGCAAGACCTCATCTCTACAAAAAGTTAAAAAAATTAGCTGGGTATGGTGGCTTGCACCTGCAGTTCTAGCTACTCGGAAGGCTGAGGAGGGAGGATCGCTTGAGCCCAGGAGTCCAGGAGTTTTGGGTTGCAGTGAACTATGATTGTGCCACTGCATTCCAACCTGGAGTGTCCATCTCAAAAAAATAACAAGAATTTTGCTGAGACTGACTTTTTCCTCATTATTCTGCACAGTGGACCCCTGATGGTCAGTTGATTCTTTCATCCATCCATAGGGAAGCTGGCTGTTGGCCCAGGACAGTCCTCCCTTGAGGCCTTGAAAAAGTGCTCTGAAATTCCTCTCTAGGAACTTTCTCTCTGCTTCCTTCCCAGAGCATCAGAATGGCTAGTATATCGCAGTCAAGTGGTGAGGTTTTAAAATGGGCTCTGCCTTCTAGCCCTGATTCAGGACAAATCGTGTTACCTTTTATTTTCTTTGCCCATCTCATCTCAGAGAATGCCTTTTCCCTTCCCCTTTTCCATTCTGAGCAGCCACGCTGGACTTCTTTTACTGCCATACAAATGCCATGTTTTCACCTATGTCTGGCTCATCGAACATACTGTTCACGTTTGGGCAAAACTTGTTCCGTCTCACCTCTCCCTTCTTGCTTTATTTGGCTAGATCACACACATGCTTGCATTAAATGCTCCTCTTTTAGGAGAATGTTTCTCATTCCCAGTAGACTCGTTTGTGTGTCTGTCTTGCTTTTCCTTCACACCATCATGATTTTTCAAGCTTTTTACAGTTGCCCTACAGACTGAGTTCCCAGAGGGGTTGATGCGACCTTACCTGTTTATTGCCGCATTCCCAAGTGTTGGCACGTAGAGGAGACTTCCAATCAATGTTCTACATATGTATGAAAAAAAATACTGGAAGTAATGTTACTTAGAATTTGCTGAGCATTATTTCAGTAACTGCCCTTATTTTACAGACTTTTTATTTTATTTTTTTCCTGTAAGGCTGCTGAAACTTAGAAGCTGATTCTGTCACACGTATTATGCCTTTGGAAAATTCTGCAGTTCTCTTAAGATGAATCATTAGAACTCGGTGAGTTTCACTAGATACCTTCAGTCTTCAGTTTGAGTTCAGAGGTATGCCATCTTTGTTTTGGGGTTTTTTTTTTTCCTTAATCAAGGGGCATGATCTACTTTCCTTGACAGCTTTTATTTATCTTTAGAATATGAGGAGTGAAAGAGTTATTCGTTGGGAAAAATAATTGTAATCTAAATGTATTTTATTTTTAGCAGTTACTGAAATTTCTCAAAATTACTGCTCAAGACATAAGAATTATAACTTCCTGTCTTTTTCTGAAATAAAGGAAGGTGATTTGCAAATGACTGAAAGTGGAATAAGAATTATTTATTTCCCGTCAAGTTCTAGGTTTAGAGCTGAAGTGTCAGTTGACTGAGGTAAGGAAAGGCCAGGCTCCGTCAGGGGTTTGCACGCTACCACAGTTGTGTGCCTGCGTTTGCGTGATCCACGAGCTGTAACAGTGATGTTTGCGTTTTTAAATGGTTCGAAAAAATCTCAGGGAAGAATACTAATTTATGATATGTGAAAGTTATTTGAAGTTTAGATTTCAGTGTTCATGAATAAAGCTTTGCTAGAATATAGCCACTCCTGTTTTCTTACGAGTTGTCTATGATGGCTTTCAGGCTGTAGTGGTAGTTAAGTACAGTCGTGCTCTGCGTAGTGGTGTTTCAGTCAATGATGGACATTTAGGGAGCAGAGAAAGGAGAATAATTCAGAAATGACAGTGAGGAGCAAGGAAGCCTACCCCACCTCCAGGGCCTGGTCATCTGAGGTGTGGAAGAGAAAGCAGCTGTTATTTGAAAGGTCTGGAGCTCGAGCAGAATTCTAGGAGAGTGACGTTTCAGTTGGTGCAAGAAAGGTACAGAGAGAGTGCAGCAATACTGAGGAAATAGGGTATTTTGATGATGATTTATACCATGAGTTCCAGAAGACACGATGAAAGAATTTTGGAAATTGAGGAAGGAAGAGACAAGGGGTCAGTGTGGGGATACAGAGAGTATATACAGATGAGAGTGCCGGGAAGGAGGATGACCTGGGAGCGTTGGGCTTCTGGGGACCAGTATAAAAGGAATGTAGGGCATGATGGAGTGATTAGTGTTGGTGGTCTCCTAGGCGTATTATTGTACATATTGAGAGGGAGAGGTTTGTGAGAGGCATATTTGTCAAGAGCAGATTGTATATTAATTTTCTGTTGCTGCCATATAAATTACCAGAAATTTAAAAGATTCAAGCAATACAAATTTGTTGTTTTAGTTTTGTAGCTCAGAAGTCCAACACTGGCTCTCACTGGGCTAAAATCAAGGGCTGTGTTCCTCTCTGGAGGCTTCAGGGCAGAATCTGTTTCTTTGTGTTTTGAGGCTTCTAGAAGCTGCCTGCATTTCTTGGCTTGATGCCAGCTTCTTTCACCTTCAAAGCCAGCAACTTAGCATCTTTTTTTACTCTTCCGTCTGGTATCTCTGACCACAGCCAGGAAAGGTCCTTTGTTTTTAAGAACTCATGTGATTACTGTGGACCCACCTGGATAATCCAGGATAATCTCCCCATTTCAAGGTCCTTAATCTTAATCACACCTACAGAATCTGGAGTCCTAGATATACATAAGGGGGCTAATATAGTACATTAGGGGCTAATATAGTACATCTTCTATTTCAGAGAAGAAAAACATGAGTAATGGAGACTATTTTCCTATGTACTATTAACTTATTTTAGTGGAAAAAAACCTTAATTTCATCTACTTAATAATAATTTTTAAGTTAAGTTCAGTGCTTTAAATTGAGTTTAAAGCATTGAAACTGCAATAAAGTTTTTTCTAACCTGATAACCTACTGACCTACTTTAGAATTTAGGTTTGTTAAATCTGATATCACAGATATTTTGGGGACTGATGGATCTATTAACATTAATTAAAAGTAATGCTGGGCCGGGCACGGTGGCTCACGCCTATAATCCTAGCACTCTGGGAGGCTGAGGTGGGTGGATCGCTCAAGGTCAGGAGTTCGAGACCAGCCTGAGCAAGAGTGAGACCCCATCTCTACTAAAAATAGAAATTATCTGGATAACTAAAAATATATATATAGAAAAAATTAGCCAGGCATGGTGGCGCATGCCTGTAGTCCCAGCTACTCAAGAGGCTGAGGCAGGAGGATCACTTGAGCCCAGGAGTTTGAGGCTACTGTGAGCTAAGCTAACACCACGGCACTCACTCTAGCCAGGGCAATAGAGCCAGACTGTGTCTCAAAAAAAAGAAAAGTAATGCTGAAATTTAATTGACTGGTATAACACAAAAACCCAAGCAACAATCTTTAACAGTGTTTATCACCATTTATGAAAAATTCTAATTTGCCTCTTCAGATTACTAAGTTTGTATTATAACTGACAAGATAATTATTTATAAAACAACAAGCATTTTAACTTGCAAAAGGGCCGAATACTTCTTAAATTAATTGTTTAATGTATGAGGAAAAAATAAAATTAAACAGTAATTCTCAGTGTGTTTGATACTTAATGGGAACATTAGCCTACCTCTACAACTGATGTAAAATATTAGCAAAATGAAAGATATCCTTGATTTTATAGCGAGTTCCTAAGACTAACTTAAATTGAAAATTGACCTGTAAGAACAAGAATTGTATCCCAAACCAAAGTTTTAAGAACCAGACAGGATTCTGGCTCAAAACAAGTATCAACTGACACTAGAACTCCAGCCTGTCAAATATCAAGATGTAAGATATTTATGAAACTTCATTAAATAAACAAAAACTAAATAATTAATACTGTTCTCTTAGTGGGACACAAAGATTATTGCAATGATTCAACTAATATATTTCTTCAAATAAAGTCTGAGCTTCCTATTGATACAATGGACTAATCTTGCCCACAGAATGTGAGTACTTTGATCTCTTTTTCAGAGATGAGTCTGAGGCTTGAGCCTGTCCCAAGCCTCAAGTAAGCCTCACATAAAACCGGAAGATGCAGAGAGAGCTCAAGCCTCAGAATGAACCACACACTGAACTAGGTACCATAACCCTGGACCAGTACCACCCTACACCTGCCTCTGCACTAACACGGGTAGGGAGCTTAGGGAGCCCTGTGGTAGGCAGAGTGACAGCCTCCCAGGAACGTCCGTGCCCTAACCCTGGGAACTTGTGAATATACTGTGATCCCTCACATGGCAAGCAGTACATGTAACCAAAACATTTGTACCCCCATAATATTCTGAAATAAAAAATAAAACGTAGAAAACATTATCCATGAACTATTAATTACTCAGGAGCAAGCACAATTTATACTTTTGTTATATTTGGGTTTGTGTTTGATATATTGTGATGCCACCGTTCCTGCGATTGGACATTTAAATTCTTTCTAGCTTTACTATTTTTAAATAATTCTAGGTTTCCTATTTTTAAATGAGTATAAAACTTTGGATACATCTCTGATTATTTTCTGTTTCTCAGAATGAAATTACTGGACCAAAGGGCTTAAATATTTTCAAGCTATTAATATATCTCACCAAATTTTTTTTAAGAAAGGGAAATTTCTTCTATTCCTAGTTTGTAAATCCTTCTATTCCTAATTTGTTGAGTGTTTTGTCAAACGCTTTTCTGCATCTATTGAGATAATCATGTGATTTTTGTCCTTCATGTGTTAATGTGACGTGTATCACGTTGATTTTGTATTTTGAATCATGCTTTAATCCCAGGGATAAATCCCACTTTGTCATGTGGTATGATACTTTTAATGTGCTGTTGAATTTGGTTTGCTAGTATTTTGCTGAGGATTTTTTATCAACATTCACCAGGAATATTGGCCTTTAGCTTTTTCTTGTGGTGTCTTTGGCTTTAGTATTAGCATGATGCCGCTCTCTTGGAATGAGTTTTAAAGTGTTTCCTTTTCAGTTCTTTGGAAGCATTTGAAGAGGATTGGTGTTAATTCTTCTTTCATTGTTTGGTAGAATTCTTCAGGAAAGTGATGTATATGGTCCTGAGCTTTTCTTTGTTGGGAAATTTTTGATTACTGATCCACTGTACTTACAAGTTGTAGGGTTGTTCAGGTTTTTTATTTCTTTGTGATCCAGTCTTGGTAGGTTATATATTTCTAGGAATTTATCCATTTCTTCTCGATTACACAGTTTGTTGGTATATATTAATAATTATTATGCTAATCTCTTATAATCCTTTCTCTGTAGTATCAGTTGTAATGTGTCTCCCCTTTCATCTCTGATTTTGAGTCTTCTCTTTTTTTCTTTGTGTAGCTAAAGGTTTGTCAGTTTTGTTGATCTTTTCAAGAAAAACCACTCTTAGCTGTGTTTTTTTCTATTTACTGTTTTCTTGTTTATGTTCTGGTCTTTTATTATTTCCTTCCTTCTGCTAACTGTGGACTTAGTTTGGTCTTCTTTTTCTTAGTTCCTTGAGAAGTAAAATTAGGTGGTTTGAGATCTTTCTTCATTTTTAATGTAGACATCTACTGTTATAAACTTGCCTCTTAGACTGCTTTTGCTGCAGCCCATACATGTGGATATGTTTTGTCTTCATGTTTGTTTGTCTCAAGATATTTTCTGATTTTCCTTTTGAATTCTTCCTTGATTCTTTGGTTTTCGAAAGTATGTTGGTTAGTTTTCATCTCTTTGTGAATTTTCCAGTTTTCCTTCTGATATTTTCTATTTTCATTTCATTG